>PVKS010010382.1:0-60341 GCA_004027875.1 Aplodontia rufa | reverse complement strand
TATCTATTCTGTAGTATTCCCCAGCTCTATAAATTCCTGCCTCTTGCTTTTTTCTACTTCCTGCTGTTCTGTAGTACTTCCTTTGCACTTTCCTTTGATAACAACAGTTCTTCCACTTCTCTTTAATCATTGTCATTTCCCAGGATTTGCAGGGTTTTCTCCTCCACTTCCCTTCTTCGGGTACACTTCTCTGAATATTAGCTTCCTCTCCTTTGTACCTTTGACTTTCAACTTCCTGCTACTAAAACCTCCATCTCTTAATCTCTCTCTTCCATTCCTCATTTTCTCTTTACACCACAGTCTCTTTGTCTGTGTACAGGATACCTTTCTTCCCATCTGTTAGATGCTCGGTAAACCCAGTAAACCACAAGTATGGTACTAAGCCTGACCCCCGCCCCCACCGCGTTGAGCAAAGGAAACAGTCAGCAGAGCCCCCTCTGATTGTGGCAGGTGGTAGGAAGACAGTAAGAAGGAATACAAGGGTGAAGTGGGAGGGGGCTGGAAAACAGGTACTCTTAGAGACAGTGTGCAAGGAGGACCTCCTGATAGAGGAACTTTTGTGTAGGAGCCTGAGTGTGAGAAGGAGCAAGCCATGAAAAATCTGGAGGGATACCTCCAGACAGCAACCCTGGCGTGGTATAGGCAGACTTGGCGCATTGAAGACAGAGGGGGCAGGTGAAGCAGGGGACCAGCCAAAGAGCTGCCATGCAGGATGTCCTGTGTTCTCTATGAGGATTGTCAGCCTAGAGTTCAGTGGTACTCCAGAGCAGAGCATGGGTTGCCTTTGCAGGCTGGCTGTCACCTCTGTCCTCATCCACATGAGGATGTCTTCTGCCTGTCTCTAGAGGATCAAGACACCTTGAAGGCATGCATGCTCTTTTCTGGGCCTAGTGCCCTTAAAAGCACAGTTCCCTTAGACTAATGATCTCTCACATATCCTTTCCTCTCCTTCCACTTCTCGCCTTTGGGAGGCCTGGTCTATTTCCTCAGCTGTGATGGCACTGCTTTGCACGCATAGCCACCTCCTCACCTGCCTTTATCTGTCCTGGAGCTGTAGTCCATCCTCTGTGCATCCTGCTTTCTTGCTGCCTAATGTTATCCTTCTGATAAATGAACACACACAAATTCCTGTGGAGGAAGAGAAAGACATATACATAGAGAGGACAGGATGCACACCCAGCTCATACCCAGAGAGGGGAAAGAGATGTACAAATGAGTCTGCTGGGTCTGATTTCTCCTGCCCTAGGTGGCTCAAAGGAGAAAACACACTGGTCAAAGGGGAGAGTGTGACACACATCTAGAAGGTGGAAGGTGGGCAAGATAAACAGGCATGTTCAGGAGGGCAGGTCAGAGTTACTCTCATACCAAGATGTAAAGCAAGACACACTTACTTCTGCTGGTGAGGAAGAGAAATACTGACTAGGATGAGACATGCTCATCTCAGAAGGGCCTCAGTGCATGCAGTATCAAGACACAGGAAAGAGGCCACCTCCCACCCCACAAGTGGGAGGAAAGAGACACAGACATGCCCTCAGCAGGAGAGACAAACTCCTAGGGGTGGGGGGTGGGGGAGAGACACACAGATGTACACAGACCCAGAGGGGAAGAGGGGACATGCACACACTTGCCAGGGAACAGGGAAGGCTACACATACTCTTAAAGTAGGAAAGCAAGTCAGGAGATAAGAGCAGTTCAGAAGGGAGTTGGCACACACATACACATACTTGCATTTCGAAGAAGGGATGGAAAATCATAGAGGAAGATGCACATGCATATACACATGCCAGGAGGGGAAAGAGGCATACAAAGAAGGCAGGGAAGGAGGCCCACTCCTCCACAGAGGAAGGGAGGCATGGGCCAAGTGAACGATAGTAAACAGCAGGCTGTGAGAAGAGAAGCACTGAGACAGGCACATGCAGCCCATATGTGACCTTGGTACCTGTATCGCTGCCCCAGTGACTTGGGGCTGGGAGAGACTGGCAGTACTGTTCAGGTCCATGGAGTTTTCCGCTAAAGGGACAGCTATAAGTGGAAATCAGCATTGGACCACTGAAGGCACCGTGAACTCAATCTGTCCTTGTCCATTCACAGATCTCCAGACAGACGGTTACACCACATTTCTGTTGCTGTGAGCGTGGTACACTCATCCAGAAGATTTTTCTTCGGAATTTTAAGCGTTTGTGAACCACATCCATCTTGTAAGTAGAATTAAATAGATTTAAGAATCCTTTGGTTCAGCCAGCACAGTAGGTTATTACCGAAAACACCAAGATTTCCAAACCACCATGCCATTGGCTCCCCAGAGTCCTACTTGGAGTTCTTTTTTCCCATATCTCTTGAGGCAGCAACTTTTCAGGCCAGCTTAGTGGAGCATCTGTGCTCCCATAGTCCTCCTGGGTAACTGTGTGATAGCAGTGATTTTGCCTTATCTACAGCTATATTTGTTGGAAGTTGGTCTTATTTATCTCCATATCACCCCTCACCTACACACCGTACGTTTTGTAAGTCTAAAGCATCATGATCTGTAATAACTGAAAAAAGATGCTCATGTTGCTGGTTTGGGGGTCCCATCTTGTCACCCAGAGCTTTGGGAGTAGAGCTGGTTCTCTCCTGGCTTGCGCTGGTCACAGCTGCTGGATGGACATGTGGGGCCTTCTCAGGTGTCTGCCTACCTCCACCAACCAACCCCTGACACTGACTTCTTCACCCTGTCCCAGCCTCGCTGGCCAGCTCCCCTACTTGTTCTCCCCCCACTAGTCCAAGAAGGCTGTTTGGCTTCTGTAAAGACTAAAGGTTACCAATCTGGTGAGCTAGGGAGTTACCTCCCTTCTTTGGAATAATAGTGTTGCCTGATATGATGAAGTGCTTGTTCCAGGCTTGCTGTTCAGGCACTACACATAGTGATGCCTTTAAATCCTCCTGGCAGCTCCCTAAAATCCTAAAACAGGTACTGTGGTTGTCCCTGTGGTTCATGGGAGAAGAAAATGAGGCACAGAGAATTTAAGTAACTAGGTATTAAATGAGATCATGCTTAAAAAAATCCTTAGCCCCAGTACATTGCCATGCTTAAAAGGTTTTCGTTTTCTAAACAATCCTTTCTGTTCTATGAAGTTCTAGCTAATAATGTTAATTGTAGTAATAGTTACGAAATAGAATTAGAATGTCTAATAGTCTTTAGGTAACTTTATCCCAAGTTCATTGAGAAAATTGGGTCCATGAGCTGTGTGTTGTCAGCCATCTGTTCCCTGACCCCCAACTCTTTCTTTCCCACATTTTTTATTAAATGTACAAAATGATGGAATTTGTTGTTACATATTCATACATGTAAACAATACAACAGTATCATTTGACCAACATCCCTCTCCCTCCCCTACTCGCACCCACCCTGTCCTTTTATTCTGCTGATCTCCCTTTGATTTTTTTTGAACTTTCCTGTTTTTATTGTTTGTGTGGGAACTATTTAGTATCTTAGAGATGCATTAATATACTTTTTTAATCCCCCACTTTTCCCTCCCAGCCCTCCTCCCCTCTCCCCTTCTCTTTGCTTATTCTACTAGACTTCTTTTAACTTTCTATTAATTTATATTCAAATGGTTCTTTATGTAATCTTATCCTTCCCTCCTCCTCTCATTTATTTCCAGCTTTGAGTTTCTGAGTTTGGCTGATTTCACTTAGCATGATATTCTCAATTTCCATCCATTTACCCACAAATGCCATAATTTCATTCTTTTTAATAACTAAGTAGAATATATGTACATATATATCTCATATATATATACACTACACACACATGTATATTTATATATTTTTATATAATTTATATATATATTTATTTATTTATAAAACAATTTCCTAATCCATTCATCCAATGATGAACATCTCGTTTGATTGCATGATTATTTTGTGAATTCTGCTGCTATATACATTGATGTGTCTGTGTTGCTGTAGTGTGACCATTTTAGATCTTGGGGGAAATACCCAGGAGTCGAATAGCTGGGTCATATGGTGGTTTCATCCTGGTTTTTTGAGCAATCTTCGTACTGCTTTCCAGAGTGGTTGTATGAGTCTGCTGTTCGACCACCAATGTACAAGTGTTCTTTTCTCCCCCAACCTCACCAGCATTTACTGTTGTTCGTATTCGTGGTCTTTTGTCATTCTGACTAGAGTAAGATAAAGTAATGTAGTTTTGATTTGCATTTCCCTGATTGCTATAGATATTGAACATTTTTTCATATTTATTGACCTTTTGTGTTTCTTGTATTGAGAAGTTTCTGTTTAGTTCTTTTTGCACATTTATGGACTGGGTTATTTGGTTTTTTGATGTTAACTTTTTGAGTTCTTTTTATGTTCTGAATATTAGTCCCCTGTCAGAGGGGTAGCTGGCCAAGATTTTCTCCCATTGTGTAGGCTCTCTCTTCAGTCTTCATCATTTCCTTAGCAGTGCAGAAGTTTTTTAGTTTAATGGAATCCCACTTATTAATCCTTGGTTTTATTTCCTGTGCTTTAAGTGTCTCGTTAAGGAAGTCGGAACCAGTTCCTGTATGATGGAGTATTGACCCTATGTTTTCTTCTAGCAGTTGTAAGGCTTCTGGTCTAATTCCTAAATCTTTGATCCATTACAGTTTGAGTTTTGTGGAGGGTGAAAGATAAGGATCTATTTTCATTTTTCTGCATATAGCTCTCCAGTTTTCTATGCACCATTTGTTAAAAAGGCTGTCTTTTCTCCAAGATATATTTTTGGCACCTTTACCCTGACCCGCAACTTTATTTGCGGTGAGCAGCTTTTCTACAGCCAAAAAAGGCAGTGACTAGAGTGCAAATAAAGTTGCGGGTCAGGGTAAAGATGCCAAAAATATATCTTGGAGAAAAGACAGCTTTTTTAACAAATGGTGGATACACATGCCTCTAGCCATGTGCATCCCCTCTGCTATGAACTTTATATTTTTATTTTATGATACTGGGGATTGAACCCAGTATCATAAAGAGAGAGAGACAGAGAAAGAATCAGTTTTATTTAGTTTTTCAGTTCACTTTCATTGCTCCAAGACTTTATTGTGTCCATGGTGCTGGGGTTCAAACTCGCGTACTTGCGCATGCCAGGCAAGTGCTGTAACCACCGAGCCACTGCTCCAGCCCCCTCATTTTTTAATTTGAGAAAGAATCTTGCTGGTTTTGACCTTGGGCTCCTCCTACCTGAGCTTTCAGAGTCACTGTACCTGGCCTGTGGACTATTATGATGTAAAGTTATTTATATCATTTGTGTATATATTTTTGGTATTTTCAAAATGTATACACTCTTTTTAAAGTATAATCACAATACAATTATTACATCCCAAAAGAATAATAATCCCTTAATGTCATCAGATCTCTAATTAGTGTTCAAATCTCAGTTGTCTTTAAAAATAAAAAAAAAAAACCAAGCATTCTTTTAACAATTAGCATGATTCAGATCCAGTAAGGCCCATACAAAGATTTAGTTGATTTTTGACCCACAGATTACCCTTTTGATTTTTTTTCCCCCTTAAAATTTGTTGAAGGGTTGGCCATATGGCTGAATGATTGAGCACTTGCCTACAATATGTGAGGCCCTGGGCTCCATCCCCAGCACTGGGGGGAAAAAATCTTTTTATATATATATTTATTTTTATCCTATAGCAGTTTCTACAGGTTTGGATTTTGCTTCTTGTATCCTTGTTTTTGACATACTCTAATGACACCTTTGTGTTCTATAAGATTCAGATTCTTTATGTATCTTATTTATGGTACAGCATTAGGGTTCCCATCAGAAAACACATATTAAATACTAACTGATATTTTCTTCTTTTTTCTTTCTTTAAAACTGACCTGGAGGGGGAGGCGGCAGTGGTTGCTCAGTGGTCAAGGCGCTTGCCCAGCATGCGCAAGTACACAGCTAAGTGTCAGAGCAATGAAAGCCATGTGAAAAACTCAATAAAAATTGGTTCTCTCTGTGTCTCTCTCTCTCTCTTTCTCTCGATTGCTCTCTCTCTCTCTCTCACTGTTCTTCTCGCTTTAAAAACAAAAAAAATCTGACCTGGAGGATGGAGCAGTAACTCAGTGGTTACAGTGCTTGCCTGGCATGCGCAAGGACCCAGGTTCAAACCCCAGCGCCACATACACAACTAAGTGTCAGAGAAACAAAAACCAAATGATAAAATAAAATTGATTCTCTCCTCCTCTCACTCTCCATCTTTAAAAAAAAAAAATTATCTTTGTTTTGTATCCTATATGTTAAAACCTAGGACTTTATAAAGGTTATTTCCCATGTACTTATGTATTACTTGGGTGGATTCCTCACAAGCTAGATTTTTATGAATAAGCATCAGATTGTGTCATTTTGTCCCAGTGTTTGTTTGTGTCGTTTGTTTCCAGTCTTTAAACAGTGCAGTGTTGAACCACCTTGTGCATAAATCTTTATGTGCATCTGAGGTTATTTTCTTCAGTTAAATTCTTAGGTATAAAATGAGTGGGCATAAAGATAAATTGGCATGCTTTGGCATGCCAATTGTTTGGCTAATTTGACTTCCAGGAAAGAATTCCAGGCATCAGTCAGTAGTGCATGGGAGCGCCCTTTCCTCAGCGTGGGCCACAATCACTAACATATTGCCGTCGTCTATACTTTTTTTTATTTCCCATATAAATAGATACATATATGTGTGTATATCTTTTTTGGTTTTGCCCTCCTAGTAGTCATCTCTTGCTGCTATCATTACCTTTGCCTTTGGTCTTAAGTTGCTAATCTTTCCTGAACCAAAAATTCCAGTAGTGGAGCTTTTCATTTTTCCAGAAAGACTGGAACTAAGGACCCACAGTGTATGCCTCAATAATAACTGCACAATGAGTGAGGATTTTTAACATCTACTTTAGCTATTCAAGCCTGTGTTCTTTATGTTAACCCCACTGTTTTTAGATCATTGATATTGCCATTGTGTATTAGTACTATAAGTTCATGTTAAGGGGACAGGGACACCTGCCAACTGAATTACTCAGAATATGCAAAACAGATAAATTAAGGGAGAAGATATTCACATTACCCCACAATTCGCTTTAAAAAAAAAAGGATTCAAATTGGCACCTCAGCTATCTGAGGGATGTCAGTTGAGACATCCAAAGTATTAGGACTATTCAGAAGTAAGTCAAGATGCTCTGAAATAACAGTACATACTGAAAATACCTCACATTCACGTACTACTTTGCACTGTATCATCATTGCTTGGCACCGCCTCACCCCTGTGAATTTGAATCTTAAAATGGTCCTTGCCGACCACAGCCTCATTTACCTTTGCTCCTCCTGACTCCTGCTTCTCTCGCCAGGATGTGTGCCTTCCGCTCATCCTTTTCTCTTGTTCTACAGGTTCCCTCTGGTCTAGTTCACTTGCTGCCTGCCACCAAGCTGGCTCTGGCTAGTCCTTTAGGGCATTCCACTACATCCTACTCTCTATAGCTGCCTTACTATTCCCCATCCCGTAAGAACTCTCTCCCTCTGCCTTTTGTTTACCATGACCTTCAGATGTCTGGGGACAAGGGCATTACTGAGTGATGTACAAGAAGCATGTATTAGCACTACTTCACAGCACTCCTAGAAAGCAGGCCTGCAGTGACAACATGCATCCAAGGCCTGTCAAGATTTGACCCTTGGTTTCTTTCCAATTCTCTTGAGAATTTGCCTTCCCTTCTCTCTTCCCTCCACAGCACCAAATTCCTAAGGTCCTCCAGCTCATTAGTCTGTGTTTTACATGCCTCCCCTTGCCTCTGCTGGAATGTTCTTACCTCCGTTTGTCCATTGGACCAATACCTATTCATCCTTGAACTGTGTTTAGGTGTCTTCTCTTTGATGTAAACTGATTACTGAGTGATTCTTTCTTCTGGCCTAGGTACAGTCCTTGGTTCTGCATCCTCACACAGCCTCCTCTCTCTTCTTGTGCTCTGGACCCCAAATCCTTCAATCCATGATCCTTTTCTCTCTGCCTTTCTTTCTCCACCTAATCCTTCCTGTTAGCATTTAAACGTATCAAAAGTTCTGTCATCTTTTAAAGAACAAAAAACAGTGACAGGGCTCCCTTCTTTCGGTGCTTCCCCTTCAGTGGATACCTTTTTTCCTAAGAGCAAGGAATACTTACTTAGTGCATCAGATTTCACTGGTGGTACTCCTTCAGCCTCAGTGCTCCAGTTCCAGTTTGGTTGCCCTGAAACAGTTCTTTCCGAGATTACCAAAAGCTCACATATAACTAAATCAAAAGCTTGCAGAGTCTGGACTATCTTGACTGCTGCTCCCTTGAAACATTCTGTTCCTTTTGCTTCTTTGGCAGGACAACTTCTTGGGTTTTTCCTCCTGCTCAATGGCCTTCTTTCCACCTTTCTGCTACGTTCCCTCTTCCATCCATCCTGAGTGGTAGAGTTCCTCCTTTCTCTTCTCAAGGCTCCTTCCCCGACACTCCTGTGGTGTTATGTACCTTTGCCACAGACCACTTTCCTCTCCAGCGCCTAACTGATATTTAAAACCTTCACTGGAGACTAAATGATGCTATTCAAGGTCTACACCATATGGCTATTGCCTGTCATTAGTAAAATACTTAATGAGTGAAGCTCACTGTGGTATGTGCTTTATGCACTAATTGTGCACAACTCAGTAGGGCTTGATTACCCCACTTTATAGCTAAAGAAACGGAAGTATTAAAAACAGATAAGTTATTTACCCAACACCACAGAGCTAGTCCATGTGCCCAAGTAATCCCCAGACTAGATTGCTTCCAGCACAGCAAAGTTTAATCTCTGTCCCTTCTACTGTTTTTTTTTTTTCAATTCGTTAAAGATGGTCTTACAATTAGGGGGGAATCATCATCAAACCATCAAGAATAAATGTATAATGACAGAGCAAGCCAAGGTTGATGCCATTCTGT
Source organism: Aplodontia rufa (assembly GCA_004027875.1). NCBI lineage: Eukaryota > Metazoa > Chordata > Mammalia > Rodentia > Aplodontiidae > Aplodontia > Aplodontia rufa. The sequence continues at coordinate 51,423 of PVKS010010382.1, read as the reverse complement.
GATTTCCCCCTTGGGTTCCCCATGATTCCATGTTTCCCCCTATTTAACCCCTGTGTTAATTGAACATCTCATGGAAGTCCAAGGTTCCCCACTGAGTTGATTCCCCCATACTCCCTCCCTCCAGCCTCCTTGATATCCTTCATAATCCCTCCCCCTTCTCTGCCCTCCTCCCTACGTCCCCCAGCATCCTAGGCAAGGTTCCCCTTGCTCGTGTAAAAATTCATACATGTTGAGGTTGTTATTAGCTTATCCATCTATCATACTGTTTCTGATTGTATTCTAGCTTTCACAAATGAGAGAAAACATTTGGCCCTTGAGTCTCTGAGCTTGGGATGTTTCACTCAGCTTAATTTTTTCCATCTCCATCCATTTGGCTGCAAATGCTATAATATCATTTTCTCTAATAGCCGAGTAGAATTCCATTGTATGTATATACACACTGCAGTTTTTGAATCCACTCATCGAGTGAGGGGCATCTGGGTTGGTTCCATAATTTAGCTATAGTAAATCGAGATGCTATAAACATTGATGAAGCTGTATCTCTACAATATGCTGATTCTAGTTCTTTTGGGAAAATACCCAGGAGTGGGATAGCTGGGTCATAAAGTGGTTCCAGCCCTAATTTTTTGAGGTGTCTCCACACTGCTTTCCATAATGGCTGTACCAGTTTGCAGTCCCACCAGCAATGTGACAGTGTTTCTTTTTTCCAACAGCTCCTCCACCATCTGTCATTGTTCGTATTCTTCATTTTTGCCACTCTGACAGGAGTGAGGTAGAAGTTCTGATTTGCATTTCTCTGATTGATAGTGGTATAGAGCATTTTCTCATTTGTTTATGGGTTTTTTGGACTTCCTCCATTTGGAAATTTCTTTCTAGTTTTGTAGCCCATTTTATTGATCGGATTATTTATGGGTTTGGTGTCTGTTTTTTTTTTTAGTTCTTTGTATATTCTGGATATTAGCCCTCTTGTCTGAAGTATAGCAGGCAAAAATTTTCTCCCATTCTGTAGGTTCTCTCTTGACATTCTTGACTAAATCTTTAGCTGTGCAAAAGCTTTTTCGTTTAATTGCATACCATTCATTTATTCTTGACTAATGCTTGCGCCATGGGAGTCTTGTTAAGGAAGGCGGAGCCAAACCCTATGTCATGCAGTGTTGATCCTACTTCTTTTTCAAGTAATTGTAAAGTTGCTGGTTTAATATCCAGATCTCCGTCCTGTTCACAATCTCCTCAAAAAATAAAATAAAATACTTGGGCATCAATCTTAAAAGGATATTAAGGACCTCTACAATAAAAACTATCAAACTTTTAAAAAGAAATTGCAGAAGATCTGAGTAGATAGAAAAACATTCCATGTTCTTGGTTAGGCAGAATCAATATAATCAAAATGGCCATTCTACCCAAAGCCCTCTACAGATTTAATGCAATCCTCATCAAGATACCAATATCATTCTTCACAGATATAGAAAAAACAGTTCTTAAATTCGTATGGAATAACAGAAGACCCAAATAGCCAAAACATTACTCAGCAAGAAGAAGGAAGCAGGTGGTATCTCAATTCTTGACCAGAAATTATACTGTAGGGCTATAGTAACAAAAACAGCATGGTATTGGTACCATAACAGAATTGAAGACCAATGGAATAGAATAGAAGATTCTGAGATGAACCCCCATACCCTTAACTCTCTGATATTTGATAAAGAGGGCAAAAGCATAGTGTGGAAGAAGGATAGCCTGTTCAACAGATGGTGTTGGACAAATTGGACAGCCATGTGTAGACAACTGAATTTGGATCCTTGTCTCTCACCCTGCACAAAAATTAAAATAGTTCCAAGATCTGGTTATTAAACCAGCAACTTTGCAATTGTCTCTTCTACTGTTAAATTTGAAGCCAGTGGCCCTGTCATAGCCACTGCTCCCAGATAGGATTTTCTACAGCTTCATACCCACTCCTTCCATAAGACACCTTGGCTCCAATCAAAGGAGGCCTAACCATCCCTACCCTCATCTGTACCCCTCCCCTCTTCTGCTTCTCCCTTTCTCTGGGACACACTCCCCATCTCTCCAGCTTAGCTCCACATTTTGCCTCCCTCTACTGAGTTCATTTGATTCTTCTAAAATACCTTTCTTGAAAGCTTGGAAGAGTCTTTTCTTTCTGTGAATTGTGTTTGTAACTAGTCTATACTTATTCTGTGGCATTTTCTACCTTTTATTTCATGTTGTCAATAATTATGAATTACAAATATCTTTTTGGATACCACCCATTCTTGCATCTTATTTTTGGTGCCGGTGTGTGCAAGTGGGGGGGTACTGTCTGGTCTGTTGAGGAAGACGAACTTTCTAGATATGACCACAAGATGGCACAGTGACTGCAGCATCCTGGTATTTATTGAGGGTGGGCCAAACTAAGAAAACAATATGGTCAGGGCAGGAGGGGTGGCTTGGCGGTTACGGCACTTGCCTAGCGGGTTCAAAGCCCAGTACCCACATACACAACTAAATGTCAGAGCAACGAATGCCATGTGAAAAACTCAATAAAAATGGATTCTCTTCTCTCTCTCTCCCCTCACTATCCTTCTCTCTTTATATAAAAAAATAAAGAGAGAAGAAAAGAAGATTTCAAGGGAAATCCAAGGGCATTTTTAAATTTAGAACATTCTGTCAGTCAAGCAACTCTTTTCTTTCATAAATCCAGTTGGCCAACAGGATGGAAATCCCCTTTCTTCCCTTCTTTTATTCTTCCTTCTGTTTATTCAAAAATCTTTGGGTGCCTCCCATGAGCTTCCACACTCTAGGTATTGGGCATGCAGAAATTGACAGTAAAGATAAGGTCCTCATTTGATGCAGCTTATATTCTACACCCTTCACCAGCAACCCACTGATGATACTGCAGACATAATCAAGAGTTTCTTTTCTTTGCTATTTCTTGTTACTTCTGAAGTCATCTTTCCCTTCTCCCCTGGCATGGATCAATCCATACTTTTATAAGGAGCTTGACTTCAAAAAAACCCAGCATGTATCAGTGATTCATTTACCCAGTTAATCAAGAATTGACTGTTCTTTTCACAGTATCTTTTTAGTATATTTTAAAGACATTGAGGTTCAGAAATGTCAAAAGTTATGTCCAATACTCCATAGGTAAATACATGGGAAGGTACATACTCAGGTATATATATCATTCATTCCTTTATGATTTTTTATTAAGAAATTTAGTTATGGTACAAAAATACATCCAGTGAAACAATATGATATGTATATATTCTTAAAATTATATTTACCACCTAGAGCCTACTCTATTCTCCCACCCTTACCCCTCCCCACTCATTCCTGATACATCTCTATAAATGCCCTAGGTTATGCGTTATTACACCTTTGCTGGGTCTAATACATGAGAGTTGACCACCTTTCACACAGGCCAGGGTCTAGTTCCAGCCTCCACAGATGAGTGAAGACATTCAACCCTTGACTTTCTGGGTTAGGCTAACTTCACACAACATGATTCCTTCCAATGCCATCCATTTACCTTCAAAGGCTGCAATATCATTGTTTGTAATTGCCGCATAAAACTACATGGTATATATGTACCACAGTTTTTGGATCCATTCATCTGGTGAGGGGCATCTGGGTTGCTTTCATAATTTAGCTATTGTAAATTGAGCTGCTGTGAACATAGATTTTGCTGTGTCACTGTAATGTGCGATTCTAACTCCTCTGGAAAAATACCCAGAAGAGGGATAGCTGGATCATATAGTGGGTTCAGCCCTAATTTTTTGAGGATTCTCCACACTAGTTTCCAGAGGGGCTGTACTAGTCTGCAGTTCCACCAACAGTGTGCTAGTGTTCCTCTCTCTCCATAACCTCTCCAGCATCTATTATTGTTGATTTTCTTCATTTTTGCCAATCTGGCGAGAGGTGAAATCTTAATGTAGTTTTCATTTGCATTTCACTGATTACTAGTGATTTAGAGCACTTTCTCATGTATTCATTGGCTTGTTCAATGTCCTCCGAACAGAAGTTTCTATTTAGCTCTTTGGCCCATTTATTAATTGGATTGTTTATGTTTTTGAGGTTGAGATTTTTGAGGATTTTGTAGATTCTGATATGACTCCCCTGTCAGAAGAATCACAGCCAATGATTCTCTCCCATTCTGTAAGAATTATTTTGACAATTTTGATCATTTCCTTGGCTGTGCAAAAACTTTTTAGCTTAATGACATCCATTCACCGCAGTAAAGCTGTTTAAAGTGAAGAAAACAACTCTAACATTGTGACAGATACCTCCAGATAAATTTGACATGCACCTTGTCGGTGCTAAATGTTTGACAAGATGAATCTAATGTAAATTTACTCAGCTAAAATTATATCTGCCTTAAAAACATTTCTTGTGCTAGGGAGTAAACAAGAGGGTAAAAATAATAGAAGTATAATAATATAGAAAAATCAAGTATTACACATTGCTTTAAAACTGTAAGAAATTACCACCTGGCAGAACAGCCCTCTTTGTGTTGAGTCGTAGCTGAAATACCCTTTTTCTTTTCCTTTTTTTTTTTTCTGTTTTTCATTTTTTCATTTTTTCCAGTATTGGACCCAGTCTCTTCCCTGTACCTTCCCTCCATACCTAATCCCTCCACCATCCTAGCTCTGCAAGATGGGATTTAGTTCCACCCCTTTTGTTACCCCTTGGTTCAGTTTCAGGAGGATGAGGACTCGGGATTAATTTGAGAGGTTATGTGAAAGAGACATTCCCATGTTGTGGAAATCACAGTGTGGAATTTGGTTACTATTTACTTCCATAGAGTAGGTTTTTTTTTTTTCTTACATAGTAGTTTTCTCTGATGTTGCGGTAATTGTAGTATTTTCACATGTGTGTTGTAATCTTTTACCAACCGCAAGCGCACAAGCAGAGGGTTAGTCCATCTTGGGTGAACTAATCACATAATACCAAAATTACTATTCATTTTAACTCAAAAAATGACTGGCAGCTCCAGGTGAATTGGTTTTATTTGAGCTGTGATTTGGGTTTATCTATGGCCATTGACTATCATAAAGCTTAAAGTGCCAATGTCACAGAGGTGAGATCAAAAGTATGCTATTTCACCACATAATCACTTTTAATATAAATCTCACGTTATACATGAGTGCAGTCTTCTTCAAATGAAGTGTCCTCTCACTTGTCTTTCTGTTGATTAAGATTCTGTGTAGGAGATCCCTGCTGGGGTGAGGGGAATAGCTTATTTTTTAAGTCCACATCAGGGCATTTTGGGGCAGCACTTATTTCTGAGTAACACTGAGCATATCGGCTTTGCATTTTGAGGCTTCCGAATCATACTAGAGCCTTTGCAGCACATCACTTTTTTCACTTACCTCACTTTGTTCTCACTGTACTGCAAGGTAAGTATTGATTTCCATCCTTCAGAGGAGAGTGCTGAAAAGAGATTAAATTGTCCAAAGTTACACTGATTGTGTGAGGGTCAGACAGGATTCAGACCTCGTTGTGATTCTCAAAGACTAGTCTGCCTCTACACTACTGTTTCCCTGCACTGCTAATGCCGTGAGTCTGGGCAATGATGCTTTGAGGACCTCTTCAAGTCAGGTTTAAAGGAGTAGTGCAAAGGTACTGTAGGGCCTGAGTATGAAAAGATCTCTCTGTAACATGTCCCTGTGTCACAGTAGGGCCATAGTTCAAGATCTGGGATTGGTCAGGCAGTAGAGAAGGGCCTGCTGCAGATCCTGAGCTTTTGCTTCAAGAGACAGGAACCCAGGTCTTCACCCTGATGATTTGAACCCCTTTTTATTAATTAATTACCCATCAGCAAATACTGCATCGGCTTCAGTGAATTACTGTTTTAGAAGATCAAAGTTTCTTTTTTAAAAAAATGCTAACTGGGTTGGAGCAGTGGCTTGGTGGTTTTGGCTTGCCTGTCATATGGGAGAACATGGGTTGGAACCCCAGCACCACATGCACAATGAAGTGCTGGAGCAACGAAGGCAGCATAAAAACTAGATAAAATTGATTTTTTCTCACTGACCCTCTCTCTTTAAAAAAATAAACAAGCAAATAATAAAAAGTGATAACCAAAATAGAATATGAACAATTACCACTTAATCCTGTTTCAGAAAGTAACAGAGGCACACAAAAATTGAATATGTTCTGAATAATCTGAAAATAGGGCCAGTAGTATGGGAATAAGGGGAGCAAGTTGTACATACACCTACGTTTAGGACAATTTATAAATTATCAGAATAATTTTAGAAGTTTCAGCCATCTCTAGTTTCTCTTATACTTTGCTCCAAAAATAGTGTAGCTCCTAAAGTAACCCAGACCCATCTTAGAATTTGTGACTCCCTGTTCCTGGAATACCTGCCCATTTTTAATTGGTACCTATTCTTTTGTTTGGTTTCAGAATTAACTTTGTATATTTTATTAATCAAATGCAGTCCTCCTAGTTAGCATGACACTTCTTTCTAAGGCTACTGCTAATGAATATAGAGATGTTTCTCAACTTACATTCCAATAAACCCATCATAAGTTTAAAGTGCTTTAAGTTGAAAATATGTTTAATACACCTAACCTACCGAACATCTTAGCTTAACCTATTCTGCCTTATATGTGCTCAGAATATTTGCCTTAGCCTGAAATTAGACAAAAATCTGTAACACAAAACCAATTCTATATTACAGCATTGAATATTTCATATAAGTTTGTACCAAAAGTGAAATTAAAAGGGCTCTATGGGTTGCTTTCACCCTGATGCAAAGTCAGGAAATCATAAATGGAATCATCAGAAGTTGAGGACCATCTTTACTTGAAAGGACTGTATGAAGGTTGAATGCAGACGTTTCACATACTTCCTTTGGTATTTGATGAGTGGAACTTATCCCAGAACTATTTATTATCTGTAGGTCTCAGTTCCAGTTAGAGTGTATTCCTGGAGCCTTTAAATCATGTAGTGTGATATGTCACTTCATAAGCAACAGGTGAACTGTACTGGCTTCTTCCGAGATCAACAGCTGAGAATGTAGCTCTAAAAACTGCCTAGATATGTATCCTTCCTAGTAATGATTGAAGGTGACTCATATTTAAGCCACTATTCCTCACATCTTCCCAGCCCCCCACCCTGGGCCACCTCTGAATGGGAAGGAAAGATTTGAGTCATTTTGAATCATTGCCCATATACAGGATTTTAGTTTAATAGTTCACAGAAAGTTTTCATATTTCAGTAAATTCCTATGAAGATTTTTTCTCATCCTCATTAATTTTCTTTTTTCCGTATGAAAACTTTGTCATTTTTTTGTTTTCTAAGCTTTATTGAGCTATAATTAGTCATTTATAAACTGCACATACATGAAGTAGACATACAATGTACTCACTTGTGCCATACATATACATTCCTGAAACCATCACCATAATCAACATAGTAAACATATCCATCATTCCCAAGAGGTTACTCATGCCCTGTTTTGATTGGTCCTTCTCTGTCCCACCTCCTGTCCCCAGATAACCACAATCTGCTTACTGTCACTATAGTGTATTTTGCATATCCTAGACATTCATCTAAATGGATCATACATTACTCTTTTCTCGCCTGACTTCATTAATGTTTACTGCATGTATCAATAGCTCTTTCCTTTTTAATGCCCATTCAGTAGACCATTTTATGAATATAGTACAACTTCTTTGTCCATTCACACATTGATAGACCTTTGGGTCATATCTAGTTTTGACTATTACAAATAAAACTACTGTGAACATTCATGTACAAGTCTTTGCGAAGATGTATGTTCTCCAATCTCTTGAGTAAATACATAGATGTGAAATGACCATCATGGTAGGCTCATCTATAATTTTTATAAGAAATCACCAAACTCTTCTCCAAAGGAATGATACCATTTTTACCTTACCATCAGTGATGGATAGGAATTCTGCTTGCTTCACATCCTCACTAGCACGTGATACAGTTAGCTGTTCAGTCTTTTTAATTTTGGTCATTCGAGTAAGAGGATAGGTTTATTTTATGAGTTTTTTAGTTTGGGTTGGTTTTGGTTTTTTTCTCCCGCTTCTAAGTCAGATGGGTAATGTGCCAGCATTAACAAGGTTTGAGGCAAGTACATCTTACACAAAGGCATGAAAACCCAGCCACGCTTAAGAACCACACAAGGATTTCATTTTGATATTAATTTATGTTTCCCTAATGACCAATGGTGATATGCAGATGTGCTTTTGCCATTCACATGTATTCATGGGTGAAATATCTATTCAAATTATTTACTTTTTTTTTTTTTTTTAGAGAGGGACAGTGAGAGAGAGAGAATCAATTTTATTTAATTTTTCATGTGGCTTTCGCTGCTCTGACACTTAGCTGTGTATGTGGTACTGGGGTTTGAACCAGGGTTCTCACACATGCTGAGCCACTGCTCCAGCCCTGTTTACTCATTTTTAAATGGAGTTGTTTGTTTTCTTACTGTTGACTTTTGGATGTTCTTTATGTATTCTGGACACAAATTCTTTATGAGATATAACCATTGTAAAGATTTTGTTGTTGTCTTCAGATAGCTTTTCATTCTCTTAATAAGATTTTGTATTTTAAAGAGAGAAGGACAGTGAGAATCAATTTTTTATTTAGTTTTTCGCATGGCTTTCGTCGATCTGACGCTTGGTTGTGTACGTGGGTGCTGGGGTTTGAACCTGGGTATTCGCACATGCCAAGCAAGCACTGTAACTGCCAAGCCACTGCTCCAGCCCCCTTAATAGGATTTTTTTTTTATCAATTTTTTTTATTGAGTTTTTCACATGGCTTTTTGTTGTTCTGACACTTAGCTGTGTATGTGGGTGCTGGGGTTTGAACCGGTGTACTTGGGCATGCCAGGCAACCGCCGTAACCACCGAGCCACGGCTCCAGTCCTTAATAGGATCTTTTAAAGAACGGTTTTAAATTTTTTTTCCCAAACCAAGGATTGAAACCAGGGGCACTTAACCACTGCGTCACATCCTCGATAAGGCTGGCTTTGCACTTGTAATCCTCCTGCCTCAGCTGCTGGGATTATACGTATGTGTTACCACACTTGGCCAGTTTTAAATTTTGATGAAATCCAGTTTATCCACTTTTTGGCTTATGGGTTGGGCTTTTGGTGTTGTAACCAAAGAATTTTTCGTGACTGTCCCAGAGATTTTTTCCTAGTGTTTTCTTCTAGAAGGTTTATTGTTTGAGCTTTAGACTTTCATCTGTGATAATGTAGAATTAAGTTTTATATGTGATGTGAGATATGGCTCCAAGTTCATTTTCTTGGTATATGTTCATCAAACTTCTCTAGCAACATTTGTTGAAAACATTTTTTTGGCAAAATAATTTTTTAATTATAAAACTAAGACATTTATTTAATACAGAAAAATATGAAGCCTGCATCTTGTCTATCATATATTTACAACTTGCCTGTGTACATTTAAGGGTAATGGGGAGGAGGGCTAGTTGTAAGTGCATATGTCACAAAATTAGGATCATAGTGTATGCACTTAATGCTATGTCCTACTTTTTAAAAAAATTTAACATTATGTGTTTTCCCATATTAAATATTATCTTGGGGTTGGGGATTTAGCTCAGTGGCAGAGCACTTGCCTAGCACGCGCAAGGCTCCGCGATCGGTCCTCAGCCCTGAAAAAATAAAAATAAAAAATATTATCTTAACTGCTGTTTTCCATGTCATTAAATGTTCTTAAACTGCATAGATTTTAATAGCTACATAGTTCTTCTATCATATAGACATATGCTTTCACTCCTTTTATTAGGTCTTATCAATTTTAGCCTTAAACTTTGACCAACTTTGTTTTTAAATCTTTTCTCACGTTTTGCTTTAATATTTGGAAATGAATTAGCATGTCAGTGTATATGAACTTACACAGTGTTTTATAGCTGCCCAACTTCTTACCTTGAGTACGAGTATGAGATGCCCAGATCATTGGGGCTTCGGTGCTTGACTCATTTGAATCCTTAAAAAGTCTGTAAACTACGTTTAACTGCTCTGCAGCCAGAGAGTCATCTTCGAGTCTGCAGTGATCTGCAGTTCTAACCCTTGAATTCTTTTGGCTTTTTGGCCTATATACCTAACCACATACACACACATACTTTTTCTTTGAGGAAGGGTCGTCATCTTTTCCTTTTTTTTTTTTTTTTTTTGGAGACAGTCTTGCTAAGTTGCTTAGTCTGGAACTTGCCATCCTCCTGCTTCAGCCTTCCAAGTTGCTGGGATTACAGTTATGTCCCACTGTGCTCAGCTGGGGAAGGATCTTCTTAATTGTACATTCTTCAGTGCAAAAGTCATCCAAAATCATCCATAAAATTCTTTTCCTTTTCTGACCTTCTATGGTATTTGTTTAGACCATATAATATGGTTTTTAACTGTTGATTTGTCACACTAGTCATCACCAGTACCGTTTATTTTAACAGTTGTATTTCTTAACTTAATCAAAGGTGCATACTCTGCAGCCATAGCTAGCTTTGTCACTCCTAGAGAACAGGGATCATGTCTGTTAGTACCCATGGTGGTATGATCTGTTATGTTGTGGTAGATGTTGGTAATACTGCGTCAGTGTCCCATATTTGTCTTAATAGAGTGGTACCATGTGTAATTGAGCATCACATGAAGTAGTTCTGCATAGAATTTCTGGCATCCTTTTCTGTCTTGGCTATGCTCCTAAAAGTTGGTCTTTATAATCCACACCAAAAGAAAGACACGGAGGGTAACCCAAAACAGGCTACTTGAGAAAGCATTTTTGTTTTTCTTTGTATATCATAGAAGATGGACCTGCCCCTGGGAATCCACTTGGAAACATATAATATCACATCATAAAGACAAACTCAGGATCTCAGAAATTATGCCCCGTTAGTTATTCTGCCTCCTCTTTAGGGCACTTGGTGGTTTGCACCCTTCAGTGTGAACAGAGAAACTGAGGAAAACGCTGGTGGGATATTTTTCCTTGGCAATTGCTGAGAACAAGATAGACACCATAGAAGATTTTTCCAAAAACGGTTCTGAAAACTATCCCCCAGAGAATGTAGTGGATGTGTTTAGAATATAAAAAGAAAATAAGCAGCCAACTTGAGAAATGGCAGAAAACTTGTAATAATATTGCACTGAATAAAACCATGAATAATGTAGATAACTGTGATTCGGGGGGAAAATATAGAGAGAAAGATATTGATTTGTTTACTTTTCATTTTTCAACGTACTATGAATATTTCATTTGTTTCACATTCCTAATAGGATTTAAGATAGATTTTTCTCAATGAAGATAAAGAATAATGTATAATAAACCAGTTTTGTTCATTTGCCGTTAACCAGATTGGGCCTGACTTTTGGAATTTCAAACTAACTCTTCTTTTCTTTTTAGGTTGCCTCTTGGTGCTGCCTTGGCGGTAATTTGGCACCCAGAATGCTTCATTCTGTGACGGTCTATTAATAAGATTGCCTTGCTAGAGTTTGGAGCAGGGCCTCAGGTAGGTGGCTTTTATCATTATATGGCATGACTTTCAAAGTTATCAGTTGTTCCAGTACCTAAATAATGTTAGATATAATATTAAAAACTTTGAAAAGCATGCCACATAATAAGCATGCCACTTACAATAGTAGGCTCCACCAGTGTGTGTTGTTATCAGCGAGACTTCAGTAATAGTCACAGTCTAATGGCAACAAGCAGTCTTCTTCACTCTGAACAAAATACGTAGCTGCTGTAGAAGCTTATTTGTCGTTCTTCCTTCTCCCAATCCTGCTCAGAGTGGCAGAGTATCCCATGTTGTTACTCTGTGTTTGTCTGCTGGGGAGGAGCTGATTATTGTCAAGTGGTGAGGAGGATTAGATCTGCTTCCTGGGATGGGGCAGATGCTCTACTAAGGCTAGTGTTGCTGGGAAGAGGACACACACTGCATCTAGATTTCCCAACCTGTAGAAATTGCTCAGTGGCACAGAATCAAGGTGTAGAAATACTTGGAAATCCAGGCTTACATGGATTTGGCACCAGGTAAGTCTGTCAGCAGGACCACAAACAGGGTTGGGGTTTATAGGCCAGGATCCCAGGATAGAGAAACTGGGGAGAAACAGGTGGCTGTGCCAAATGCCAGGGAATGGGCTCAGCCTCCTAAACTCTCCACTGATGGCAAACAGGGACACCTCCCCTACCCCCCTCCCCCCCCACCCCCCCCAGGGAAAGGACTTGGACTGAGAGCCAGGGAGGCCCTCACGGTACACGGAAACAGAGCTTCACAATCAAATTAAAGGTGCATAGATTAATTTGGCTAAAATTTTCTAGTAAGTACATTCTATGGAGATTGAGCATTAAAATCATTAGTATATATTTTTAACCATCTATGTATTGTAAATATTCTTAAATAAAATGTTATTGATTTTTTAATGTTGAGAGTTACAGATTTTCTTTTCTTATTCTACCTCATTCTAGCTTGTAAGCTGTTTTTCTTGAAGCTATTTTTCATTAACTAGAAAAAGGAGAAGAAAGTTACTTTTACCGAGCCAAACTCCATTTACACAGGTTTTCTGTTTTCATTCTTTATCTAATCAGTCATTAATTTTTCTCTAATAGTTTCAACATCTTCCTCACATTTTAATTTCACAAAAAGAGAATCCTCTTTAAAAATTTAGAATTTTACTTTGTTCCTTTTTCCTTCCCATAGAACTTCACTCTTTCCAAATAGTAAATCATGGTCAATCATGCTTAAGGAATTATTGGAACAGAATATTTGAAGGCAGAAATGTTCTGAAAATGCAAGTCCACTAAGTGCCAGCCAGGTTTGTCTCCTTGCCCATTCAGCCTCTGAGTAGCATGTGCCTGAGTCCCGCTAGGTTTCGAGGCCTGCCAAAGCTGAGAATGCTTGAGACAGACACGGAAGCAGTCTTGACCCCCAGATGGTTCCTTTGTGCCCCTACATTCTCATCCCCTTGCCAGAGCACACTAACCATTTAATTCCACTGGGTCTGTCTTGAGCTTGCTTGCTTTATAACTGGTTTGAGATTTCAGGAGCCCTGCAATATGTTTATCTGCTTGCTTTCATTCCTGAAAGGCTGCAGTTCTGTTCAACAAATATTTACTAAATGTCTTCCTCATGCTAGGGCACTGGACAGGTGCTAGGGTTACAAGGATGGTGGATGAGCTAATGGTCACCAGAGGAGGGAAAGGCCATTTCAGAAGAGGTGTCCAGCTCATACTGGGGTTAAAAGACTCAGGGAAGGTTTTCAAGTTTATTCTCACACAAATGGAATTGATCAAGGAATATAAATATCAAATCTCTCTTAATTGTGCCTGCTACGGAAATTCCCTGTGTCCTCTGGAGACCAAGGAAGGAGTGGCCACCCTTGATTTGACAGTTTTGCCTAGAACCAATACTTTTTACCTTCAGCTATATGGAAATAAATAGAAGTGGTTGTCTCCAGAAGTGATTTTTATTCTGGACAGCCACGTGGTGCAACTTAAGAGAGGTTGATGGCTCTAACCTTGGTGTGGATTCTGTTTTTATTACATTTTTAGTGATGTTTGCAAAACAGCACATAGCATTAGACATTTATACCTCCTTGAATAGCGTAAGCCCATATGTAAAGTGTATATTATTTTGAGATGGCTTAAAACTAATTCTGTGCATGAGCTTTGTAACTAAGACTTTCTCTCCGTAGCACTTCTCTTACATTGCATCTGGTTTCTACCTTTTCATTTGAATTTGTGGAGAGATTTCGTATGGGTGCATGGCAATTCAAACATGAAATCAACATTATTCTGTATTTATGATTTTAACAGCATTAGGCAATTAACCATACAAGAATGGTTGTTCAGGATACTTTGATGTGAACATTTTCTGGTTGGTGTCAATATTTTTGTTGTATCCCCAGAAACTTAAGGGGAGTTAGTGGTAATAAGATAGTAACATATCAGAATGCAGTATATATGACCAGTGGGCTGCCTGTGTCACACATAGCTGGATTATGAATATTTAGGAAATGTTTTACACAAATTTTTTTAAAAGCACAGAAAGTTCTCTAAAAGTAAAACATTGATTAAATAGTCTGACTTTATTATAAATGCAGTTCTTTGCTTTCTCTCTGGCATCATTGCTTCTCTTTTGTACTATTATTCCTCTCTCGTTTCCTGTTTGAAAATACTAATTTCCCTATGAAAAGAAAATGAAAATATACCAATGTACCTCTGTGTTTTTTAATTTTTTATTTTTTATTTTGATAAGAACATAGAATCATAGAGAGCTCCCTCCACATATACAACTGTTAAAATGAAATGCTACCTTCTAACTTATCAATCAGAGCTTTCAAAAAGAAAATCTTTTTAACTCAGCATGGCATTTTAATTCCATAAAGTAAATAACCAAGAAAAATATTTCTGAATTGGAACATAATATTTGTTTCATTATTGCATCTTTATCAGGTTGTCTATTCATTCTGTGGGTATCCAGAGAGCACCTGGCCTGAAAAGAACATCCTGTTTGGATAAATAGGAGAAATGATGTTGGGATTTCTTGGAAGTTTGGAATGTCACCTTTCAAATTCATAAATTATTTTTGTTTTGGTGGTTCTTAAAAAAAATGAATCGGCAATTTTCCTCCACTGTTAGTTTTTATTATTTTATATTAAATGTAAGATATTTCTAAATATCAGTAAGGCTAATTTCTTTTGTAAATTCCTAAAAGATTGTCTTTGAACTACATTTTAATGAGTTACTCAAAACAAGTTGAAAATATCAAATGCACATTTATAAAAGGCATCCTTTCATTTGTTTTAACTAACTATGACTTCTAATATAAAAAATAAGTATTGTAGTTTTCCAAATTCTAGTTATGAAACGGGGTCTTTGGGGACCCACTATAACTCAGGTGAGTTAGATGCATGTCTTTACTATGTTTCCTGCTTCTCTGGTTCCTTTCTGTTCTCTGTAGGGATCAGAATCCCCATCCAAATGTCACAGTCTTTCTTTGTGCCAGACACCAGTACAGTCACCAAGTTTTCACTTGGGAAATCTTTAGTAGGAGTGGGGGCTCGATTAATGTTATCTACTCATGCCAGTTGATTCCATAGTAATAAAATCATGCAAAGCATGCTTGTTTTCTGAAGCAAAATAAGTGTTTAAAATTGCTTTATATTATTATAATTGCAGTTATTTTAATTTAAGATGTTGAATAGCTGCTAAGTTATGACAAAATACCTTTCTATTGGTTTATTGTATTTGTTGCTCTACATCATATCTATGCTACCCGTCTTTGACTGGAGAACATATGTTCTGTCTTATGTGTTCTGTGGCAACTGAGCAAAGTCTAAACATCATTGTGTTTGCTGGTTTTAATATTTTTCATTCATTCAACAGTTGTTTTACTGCCTTTTCTAGGAAACAGCAGTGAATAAAATTGACAGAACCCTGCCCCTATGCTGCCTGGTCAATTGTGCGTCCCCTCTTAGGATTTTTAATAGGATAGTTCTTTATTCTTCAATAAATAAGTGATTTTACAAACTTCTGGAAATTGAGTGCCTTAAGAATCTCCAAATTATTGTAAAGGATCATTGAGGTTGTTTTTAAAAATATTCTAAGTATGCTATTATTTTTACTTTAAAAATGACTGCTTTCAATTGCATTATTAACAGTTTCTTTCATATTATTCAAAACTCTTAGTGTTTTATACATGTAAATTAAGATATTATCAGCTGTAAGTGTCATTTTGTCATCCACCTGATTTACTCTATGAGAAAAACATGTTTTAAACAACTGTTGATGTGTTCTGACTTGTTTATTAATGGTATTGTATGTTAACATAAGGGAGAATAAACTTTGACAGTTCATAGCATTTACCCTTACGTAACAAAATTTGTTTGACTTTTTAAGTGTGAAGGAATTATTGATGCAGGTAAGTATTAGCAAAATTCACAATTGTTAATAAAGTAACTGTCAGAACTGTGAACTTTAAAATACAGAAGTAGTTTAAATACAGGCCTATTCTTCTCATAGGAATTAATTTTAGGGGCTGGAGTGGAGGCTTAGTGGTTACGATGCTTGCCTGACATGCGCAAGGACCATGGTTCAAACCCCAGCACCAAGTACACAACTAAGTGTTGGAGAAACGAAGGCCAGATGAAAAAATAAATAAAATTGATATTCTCTCCTTCTCTGTCTTTCTCTCTCTCTCTCCTTCTCTCTCATAAAAAAAAAATAGTTTTAGTGGATCATCTTATCTGTGGTTCATTTTTACTTATCTTTCTGTGTGAGTCACTACTTCAGAATAATGTAAAAGACTGGAAGGTAAACCTCTGTGTGTGTGCACAGATATATAGTATTCCCTCTAACTACCGTTTCTGTTTTCAAAGTCACTATGGGGGGAAAATGCCTCTTCTGATTAAAAAAAAAAATGGAAGGGTATTCTGAAATGTTGTTGTGTCTTAGAGCAATTTAAAATGGGTTATGTGTATTTTCTGCCTTCCTTCACAATTCTTCAGACCAACGCAAAGAAGAATGTTTATCACTTGAAAAACATTTTTGATGCATAACCAATCTTTGATACATTTTCCCAAAAAAATAGAAAAGAAAAACACAAGTAAAAGTTTTACTGCAGACTTTTTAAAACAGTAATCCCAATACTTTGAAAGTTTTTCTTGTTCCTATAAAAGAGAAGACAGATAATTTTTGTTACTATTTTAGTTAGGACTACATAAATATACATTTTCATATTATTTTTCTAAATAATTATAATCAGTTCTTGATTTTCTTTGGGGGAAATAATTAGCAGTTCTTTGAAATTATTTGGCAGCTCAAGAATTTAAAATAGGTTGAAATTAGGGAAATTGACCTTAACTGGGATAAACTAAATTAAAATGATGGCTTTATTATTTTATTTCAGATTATAAGATACATAGCATGGGTAATTTGTAGAATATTGAAATTTCCCCAAAGATACATAACTTCATATTGAAATACTTAGACATTAATTTTTTAATAAAATGTCATTGTACAGAAAGCATAAATAAAAAATTTACAAATGGATTTGATATACAATTGTTCAAGAAAAGAAAAAAAGGATATTAATTTATTATTTACTAGTCACCTTTGGTTTTAGATTTTTTTTCCTACCCAAATCATTTTCTGCTAAGATATAGCAATTGTTATTTTAATAGTTCAATTTACTTTCTAAACTACCTTTTATACTTTTTAAGTCTTTTGTTTCCTTTTGGAGATATTTGGCTTCTCTAATAGAGCAAATTGGTACTCTCCCCTCTTCTGATCTTATAAGTATGGTGACAGATTTATCCATTTGCAAATTGTTTTGCTAACATACCCTCATCCCAGAATGCAGTAAATACAAATGAAATAGGAGTTTGAGGATATAATCACCTTCTTAACCACTCCTTATGCCATCAAATTGTTCCAACTGCTATGGGCCTCTTAAAATGGCAGTGGTGATAAGTAAATGCATCCACCTCTTGGATTCAGTGAATTCCAGGGAGGTAATACAGGTGGAAAAAACACTATATATGTAAGGTGTTTATGTTATTAAAATAACATAATGTACAAAATGGTCTTTCATATTTTTACTTACCCCACCCAAAACTCACTATGTTCCCTGGGCAAGTAAGTATTTACAAAGTTAATTGTATTATTTTGCAGTTTTGATGTGCAGAATTCAGGTCTTCCATTTACGCATGTCTTGTGCTTTACAAAAAAATGGAGCTTTTGTTTTTTTGACTTTTAAAATATCCTTTAGTGGTCTAAATTTTTATTTTTCTTGTCTTTTAAACTGTGAAAATAATGCTGCTTTGACATATACCCTTAGTATTTTTGTAATGCTTGAATGTCCTCTATTAATATTTTATTTATATATCATCAAATTCTGAAAGTATGTAAAAATTGTATTTCAAGAGAAATTATTAGATTGGTGTTTAGAACTTTAAAATTATATTTACTTAACCTTTGGTTATTGTATTTTAACTACTTGATTTATATTATTTCTCTCAAGTTCTTGTAAATATTGATTTCTGAATGTTTATTTTTAAAAATGCACAGAGTTTACTAATCTGTGTGTGCCTTGTACTTTCTAGATAATCCTAGGTCTGTCTGCCTTTTGACGATTATTCTTTTCATGTCTGCTTGTACAGTGAAGAATTTATAAGATACTTTTTCCTATGCATGCTCTTAGTTTATTGAAGATCATGCCACCAATAGGAATTTTTATGCTATTTTAAGATGTTTCAGCAGTGATCTTGTAAACTTCTTCCTAATACCTCCTCCTCCTGTATCAAACCTATGTTTAATTTCCCTTGCATGTTTTTGAAATCTAAACAGTGCAGAGTTGTTGCTATATTTCAGCAATCCTTACAGCAATCTTAAAAATAAATTGGCAGGTACTGCAAATAACAAGTGTGGCTTTGAGAAGCCCTGATTGCACAAGTGTGTGCGGTGTGAGAGGGAGTGCTTTCATCAGGAGGCTGTGGTTCTTTGGTGTGGTTCCAGATGTGCTCTTCAAGAAGGACCTGAGTTTGTCTCTTCCATAATATTAAGCTTAATGAAATTTGTATCAATTGTTTACAAGCATAACCTTAATATCCATTTCTCTTGGTAGGCAAGCTAGGTTATTTAAAAAAAAATTTAAGTTGAATTTGGGAAACAAGTGGGGAGTCATTCAACATCACAAATTACCATTTATCTAGGTAATACTATTTTAATTTTAATTTCTGCATTTATTTGTTCATGTAAATGTGCTTAGAACTAATAAAATATGCAGTTGGTGACAATTAATGCATGACTCATCAGCCAAGTATGGAATGTAAGCATGTGCCATGAAATTGCAATTCTTTCATCCTTTATTTTCTGTCACTTACGTACTAGTTCCACTTAGAGTATAGTCCATTCTTTCTTTTTGTTTTTGTTTTTGTTTTTTTTCATAGATTGGCCAAAATGGGAAGGATTGGATTCCACTCTCTTCCACGAAGAATTAATGGGACTGGCTAAGCTCAAAATCTTAGTCTTTTTCCATCTGTGATCAGGTATGCATTGAACAAAAATCACTATGATACTGTGCATGCACCTTTCAAGTATTTGGTTAATATGCATATTATGAATATAATCTTTGATTAGCTATAGAACTCACATTATATTTATCCTGTAGTTTTAATGTACCTATAATAACTAATTTGAGTTCTATAATATGTTAAGATTAAAAGGTTTTATCAGCCATGAAAAAATTTCAGCTGGTCTTAGAAAAGTGTAATATTTGAAATCAGTGCATTTCTTCATTGCTCAGTATGTACATCCAGAGATTCATTTGCTACCTCATATTGAGTATCACCAGTTTTAATATAATCAAATGTGTATATACTGTTTCATGATACACTTTTCATACTTTTTTCCAGTAACATAGAAGATATTTTTCTCAACTGAAATTCTCTGCATTATAGTTGGATCCTGTAATACAATGACAGTTATGACCAATCTCTGATATATTTTCCAGTGTTAGTTAGATACAAGGACTTAGAAACTTTGCATTCTATTTTCATTCTGCAATTGGAGAATGCTCACATTGTTCTAAATAGGTTCATGAAAGCATCATGTTAGGGAATCAAATAATAAAAATTAGTTGTTCTTCCTTCTATGACAGAATGTTTTATACCAGTTTACAGTGCCATTACTGGTTATACCAAAATAGCTGTATAGATCTAATTTCAGAGGGAGGCAGAGAAGCTATCTTCTGAATGATAATTTAATAGGAAAAAAACAAGTTCTTGAAGATTCAGAAAATCTAAAACCCGAGGGAACATATTATGTTAGCATTATAATGGCAGTTGCATTATGTTGCTGTTGCTTTTAAACTGTAAGGGGAACTTTCAGACAATTTGAAAAGCATGAAATCCTTGTCTGTGTCTACCTAATCAAGAAAAAAGGACTCTTGATTAACTTACCCATACGTATGCTTTACCACTCTAATCAAATGAGTGGATCATTGCTGTATTTTGTCTGCTTATGGACAACCTCTGTTAAAATACAAAAAGACCTGTTGGAACACATACTTATGTTTACAAAAATATATTTATTTTCATCTCCTGCAAAAGTATTAACTAAAATTCAAAAGTGGGTATAATAGACCTAGCTTGTGAAGACAAGTATCAGTCTAATACCAAAGCACAAGAGATATAAGGAAGTTGGTTTCCATTTTTTTTATATATAATAGGATGAAAATCCAATCAGTTAGTAGTTGGTAATAGTCGTGTAGCTACATTTGAGAGTTTTTATTTTAAAGATCAGATCTTTTTAAAAGAGGTTGCAGATATTATTTCTGTGGTCTTTTGAAAGTACCTCACTAAACAACATTGAAGAAGCATTGAGAAATCATTTAATTCATATATTATTTGGATCTTTGGGGATTTAGTTTTCTTAATCTGAGAAATAGAGTTGATAATATTTACTGTCTCTTGTCTATGTAGGTTTCAATTCAGTTTTAATTTTTTATTTAAATTGAAAAAGACATACTTTTTGCTGTACACATATACGTTTCATTCTTTCTCACAGCATCAATAATGAATTGAAACTCTTGACATACCTTTTTACTTAACACCTGAAACATCTGTAGTGATATATTTATGCACAGGTATTGTGTGCTATCAGAAATCCCAGCAGGTGTGATGCACTCAGGTTACAGGTGTGTCAAAGGCTGATCCTCTCAGCTCTTGGGAAGACCTAATGTAACTCCAGCTGATCTGTTAAGCTCAGTGTGCCCAGTGAACTTACTCTTCTCAATGATAAATATATCCTCCCTTATAATGACAAGGACCCATGGTCTTCACCTAACACAACCTTGAAAGAAAGCTTTTACCATCTCAAAAACATATATTTGTTATGAAGATAAGTATTTCTCCTCTTGATTCAGGAAATCCCGCAGAGTACAATGACACTGGTTTAAAGAGTACATATTTACTTTTTACTTTGAGAGATGAATTCAACTTTTCCAGGCCTTTAAGTACTTCCATTGACTCAGTAGTTCACCAAGTACCTAAAAAGAGTTTTCAGTTGCTTCCCTATCTGTACGCATGATACAGAGTGACTAGAGCTGACAGGCATGAATTAAATGATTTTTAGACATAAAAATATCTTGCTGAAACATTTGTATATTCTTAGTCGCTTATGTTCTCTCGCATCTTGTGAAAACTGAAACTTAATAATGCCACTTTTAGAATCATTTTTTGATGCTTCCTGAGAGTTCCCGAAATCACTACTGGTATGCCTAAGTACAACATTTGTCAGGTGGAATTTCAGGGTATGTAGAACTGTTGTTCATTCTGAGCAATGCATTTATGTGTTTTAACAAATATAAAGAAACCTAGAGATATTACATTAGACCAGCTGAATCCATTTTATGATTTCTTTTTTAATTCAAAAGCATCACATTGCGAATAAAATTTTTAAAAATTGAGTTTAGTTACAAACTAGTTGTTTCTTATTTTTTTTTCCAGTCCCTTTTTGCTTTCTTTTACGACCACATGAAACTTGAGAAGCCACCTAAAGCTATATCATTTAGTGGAGTTGGGCAGTTCCAAAGTGTCCAACAAGAAGGCCTGATTTAGGCTGCGATGGCCACTGTCATTCCTGGTGATTTGTCAGAAGTAAGAGATACCCAGAAAGTCCCTTCAGGGAAACGTAAGCGTGGTGAAACCAAACCAAGAAAAAACTTTCCTTGCCAACTGTGTGACAAGGCCTTTAACAGTGTTGAGAAATTAAAGGTTCACTCCTACTCTCACACAGGAGAGAGGCCCTACAAGTGCATACAACAAGACTGCACCAAGGCCTTTGTCTCTAAGTACAAATTACAAAGGTATTAAACTCTATTTGTTTTTCAGATTATATTTTCTCTTATGTTGGCCATTTGAAGCCATTGTAAACGTATGTATTTGTATACACATTTTTCAGCTAATTTGCAGAGAGGAAATGTTAAGTAGATTAGACAATGGCTAGTTTTTACTATTCTAAATCACATACTTGTATGTGTTAGTGTCTTTGGATTTTTAAAAAATAAGATGCTTAATGAGAGTAGTATTTCTGTTCGTAAAGAAATTACGGTAAGAAAAGAGTATGGACATTTACGTGAGTATATTCAGTCTTGCTCATTTGTTTTTGTAATGATAGATAAAACCAGCAAAAACTAAAGTGGCAATTTAAATGGCTCAAGTTCTGCAGTATTTACGTTTATTATTTATCCTTATGGTACATATTAAGTTAAGCAGATTCCGTTATTAAGGGAGTTCTATGTTAGCATGTAGTTTAGCTACCCATTTGAAAAATGAATGCGTACCATTTTCGTTGTGACAGTTACTTATAGAATGTATCTGTGTTTAAAGGCACATGGCTACTCACTCTCCTGAGAAAATCCACAAGTGTAATTATTGTGAGAAAATGTTTCACCGGAAAGATCATCTGAAGAATCACCTCCATACACATGACCCCAACAAAGAGACATTCAAGTGTGAAGAGTGCGGCAAGAACTACAATACCAAGCTTGGGTTTAAACGTCACTTGGCATTGCATGCCGCCACCAGCGGCGACCTCACCTGCAAGGTATGTTTGCAGACTTTCGAAAGCACAGGAGTGCTTCTGGAGCACCTTAAATCTCATGCGGGCAAGTCATCCAGCGGGGTGAAAGAGAAAAAGCACCAGTGCGAGCATTGTGATCGCCGGTTCTACACCCGAAAGGATGTCCGGAGACACATGGTGGTGCACACTGGAAGAAAGGACTTCCTCTGTCAGTACTGTGCACAGAGATTTGGCCGAAAGGATCACCTGACTCGACATATGAAGAAGAGCCACAATCAAGAGCTTCTGAAGGTCAAAACTGAGCCAGTGGATTTCCTGGATCCATTTACCTGTAATGTGTCTGTGCCTATAAAAGATGAGCTCCTTCCGATGATGTCCTTACCTTCCAGTGAACTATTATCAAAGCCGTTCACAAACACTTTGCAGTTAAACCTCTATAACACTCCATTTCAGTCCATGCAGAGCTCGGGATCTGCCCATCAAATGATCACAACTTTACCTTTAGGCATGACATGCCCAATAGATATGGATACTGTCCATCCCTCTCACCATCTGTCTTTCAAATATCCATTCAGTTCTACCTCATATGCAATTTCTATTCCTGAGAAAGAACAGCCATTAAAGGGGGAGATTGAGAGCTACCTGATGGAGTTACAAGGTGGCGCGCCCTCTTCATCCCAGGATTCTCAAGCATCATCATCTAAGCTAGGGTTGGATCCTCAGAGTGGGTCCTCAGATGATGGTACAGGGGATCTATCCCTGTCAAAAAGTTCTCTCTCTATCAATGACCCCCTCAACACACCAGCATTGGATTTTTCTCAGTTGTTTAATTTCATACCTTTAAATGGTCCTTCCTATAATCCTATCTCTGTGGGGAGCCTTGGGATGAATTATTCCCAAGATGAAGCACATTCTTCAGGTTCCCAGCCCCCTCAACAGACACAGGATCTTCAGGATCCTGCAAACACTATAGGTCTTGGGTCTCTGCACTCACTGTCAGCAGCTTTTACAAGTAGCTTAAGCACAAGCACCACCCTGCCACGTTTCCATCAGGCTTTTCAGTAACGTGGGACGTGGATTTATTACAGAAATGTATGTGTAGCCCTGCCTTAGGTGACCGTTTTTATTTTAGTGCCTACTTTAAGACAGTATAGAAACTTCTGCTTTTGTATAATACCAGTTTTCATTAAGCCAGTATAATAGAAACTAGCATTTTAAGTGATCTTTGGAACCATTTGTGTTCAGTTATGTTTACCTGGGTATTTTGTCCTGATTCACTGCCAATTGTCATAGTCTTAAGAGTTTTATTTCATATAGGAAAGCCATTATTAATAAAGTTTTAAATTCCCATGTTCAGATTACTTTTAGATCTTAAAATTTTCATTTTTGCTCATTAACAATGGCTCTACCTTTTGACATTTGGCTTATTTGAAAGAAAATTTGCAATAGAATGTAAATTCTATAAAATGTGAATAATTTGAGAGTTTTAAAAATTGTACTAGCCACTAAATGGATTCATAATCAAGTGTTTTCAGTGAGTTAAGAATCCATTTGGGGGAGATAACAGATGTTTCTTAGATACACCATAATTTCAGAAGATAATTTTGAAGACTTACTGTCTGGCTAAAATATTTGATAAAATACGAGCATATAAGGAAGACAAAACCAAACCACAAGCACCAGTATTTATAGCAAAAGGACTCCTAGTAAGGGAACTTGGCATTCTGTGTTATATAATAGCAAGCCGTTAATTAGTGGACATGGTTCAGCCTTCTTAACTTGCTGTCTTTCTGTTTAATAATATTTAATAGTGTATGGCATTGAAGTCTTCAAGGGTCAGTACATAGATAGCTCTCTTTAACCTACAGCACTGTTGACAGTCAGAGGGTGACTGACGTGCATCAGCAGATTAGCCCAGAATCTAGAGCCCTTTGGGAACTGTAGACAGTAGATGTGTTAATCCCAGAGTGGACTCAGCCTCTAAGGTGTGATAGATTCTGGAGCAGGGAAGAAAGTGTCAAGTACACAATCCTGGGAACTTATGTAGGGATCCTGTCCACTGTTGCCAGGGTTCAAAATTGGACTTTTTAGGAGTTAAGCAGAAGCATATCTCTTCTTGCTGAATTTGATACATCTTTCTTTCTCTTAAGAGCCCAAAGTAAAAAACAGAAATGACAGTCTTGTTCCATGGTATCTTTCCTATTCATTGGAAATTCATCTTTTCCTGCCATTTTTGGATGGAGGATTTAAAGTTAAATGCATTAGAAAACTATTTGAGGAATTACCATAAAGTTTTAAGTAACTAAAAATATATACAGTAAAACCCCATTTTTACACGTCTCTGGGAAAGGGGAGAAACGTTGCAATAAGTTGAATCTGTAGAGAAATGAAGTGAAGTGAAACAAGGACTGTCATAGTGAATTACAACAATATTGTTTTCACTGAATAAAATAGTCATGGGCTTTCTTCACATTAGATGACGACAATGATCTTCTCAAAGGTCCAATTATTATACTTTTTTTTTTCAAAGAGTCATTTGGGACATCAGCCTAAGAAACATATCTATTAAGCACTTCTTAACACCTTATTGTGGGACCCCTTCTGTGGGGGCAGGGGAAAGGGGAAGGTTTATACAAGAGTATATATCTCTTTAAAAAGGAAAAGAAAGAAAACTATTTTTTGAGCACTCATTAGCCCAATATGGGAACTTCTTTCCCTTTTGTAGGGCCAGTTATCACTGCAAATTGCAATGTTTACCAAGAATTTCTAAAAATGAGTGCAGATTACTGAATATAATACATTATTTAAAATATTTGGGAGTAGTATAATTTGTGGAGAACTGTACATTGTAATAATGTAAATGGGGGTTTCACATATTATATATATATATATACACACACGTATATCGCACTTCATAGAATCAAAGTTGCTCTCTGAAGGAGCTTTGGCTCCTCGTATTTTATCATTGCTCCTATTTTGATTCTTAATCCTAGGAGCAGTAGTTTTTATACTTTATGTATTTAAATTTTATTATGAAAAATTACATTTTATTAAAGTGTGTTCCAAAGGCATTAAAATTATATATGTTAATAAGGAAATGCATTTTTTAAATTTTCAAACTGCTCCTAAGCTTTTGATTAGGAGAATATTTGCTCTGAAAGTAGGCTTTCGCTCTGCTTCATACTGCTTCCTTTAGTTTCTATGAAACAGATTGCTTACCTAAATCTTTAGTTGAATGATTAGAGTTCAATATTGCTTTAATCACCATTAAAAAAGGAAAAAAGAAATTTGGTGACAGAGCACAAATAAGTAGAAAACCTATTTTTAAATAGAGATCACAAATATGGAAGCACTACTTTATTCTGTCTAAAATTTGCTTAAGAAGAAGTCAAATTAATGAACTGAGACGTCGGCCTTCATAGGCTGTATTTCACTACTAATTTTTAAAAAAGGGAGTACCAGGATTTATGAAATAAAGCATTTTAGAAATGGAGAATGGCGCCATATATGTATATATATTTTTTTAAACCTAATTCTTGCCCTGCATGGAATTCAGAGACATGGAGGCACCTCTTCCAGGGCACTAGTGTTAAAATTATGGAGTCTTAATTTTCATATATGCACCTCTTTGCCTATTGTTGCCCCACAGACTTGAAATAACACTTCAAAGTAAGAGGGAATTCAGCTAATTTGTGTTTTAAATTGACTGCAGTGGTCACTAAACTTTTTTGATAGAATTTCTATTAAAGATGAGGCAGACTTGTTTATATTAATCGCACAATATTTCTAACAAGTGTGTAACACAAAATTGGCTCTTTTTTTTCCTAGAAAAAAATTGTCATTTATTCTTATTTGAAGTAGATATAATTAACGATGGTTATTGCCAATGCTGTTCTCATTCTCCAGTGGCCAGAATCATCATCCTTGAAATTTCTGGTAGTGCCTTAGCTTGGTTAAAAGGGGTGGGGGTTGATTAACATTAAATAAAAATATTTTAGTATAGAATTTGGACCTTAGACAAGATATTGAACCTCATTCAGTTTGACTTCCACATGTGTGTACAAACTAGGTCACAAACAGACCTGTAAATGTGGAAGGATCTTGGCACTGTAAGCAATACTATCCATCAGTGTATCCAAATATCATCTTTCTAGCTATTGGTCACTGTTAAAACTTTCATTTTTAAGAACCTATTATCGAGTTCAGTTTTTGAAAACTTTGTCCTGGCTGATTATACAACACTCTTTGTGCATCTTTTTTTATTTCGTTTAGTGTTTCATTCAAGCTGTGTATTTTTGCCTATTTGTTGCTTATACTTTCTTTTTCATAGTCATTTGTGGAATATAGTGATATATTGTGTTAATTTGGACAGTAGCGGTTTTTAAAAACCATATACTGACTGAAACATGAGCCAGAGCTGATTGCTTTATTAAGCTAATAATGAATGTTATAGAATACATACTTTCAGGATCATTCATCTAGTGAGCAATACACATATTATAGGCCAATATTTTTTTTAAAAAAATAGAGCTTGGTCAACCTCTATACTACACATATTACAAGATATAGCACTTTCAAAATGAATCTAAACCTTTACAGAAACTTTCTTATAGGTTATGCCTTTTATTTTAAGACTTATTATAATTTTTTTCAAGTGCCATTAGATGATATATATGTAGGCCTTTGATATATAATGCTTTGTGTACAAAATATGGTAGATGGTATTTTAAACAGGTACATTTTTACAGTGTTTGCTTATCAATTTGCTATATTGCACAGAATCAGTGTGTGTCTTTTCATAAGGTTTTACAATGGTTTATTTTTTTACAAGGTTTACGTGTCTCAAAGCACACTGTCTTCCCAGTACGTAAGTTAAAAAATACCAGTTCACCCAAGTTGCTTCTAGCCTACTGAGATCCATGTGACATTGGAGGAGATCTTTTAAATATTGAGTATTCGTCATTAGCAGCGGCAGACTTGTCTCTGACAAATGAATGCCTGAGTTGGGCTTGTCTCGTTTTCCTCACCGTGTCAGCAGTCCTGTCTACAACACAGGCTGTTTTGATTACATAGATCTACATAAGTTGTGTTGGTAGTTTTGTGCTTAACAAACCACAGAGAACTCCTTTGAGAGCAAGATAATCCTACCAATCTTGGTAACGGCACACTTAGATCGCCTTTAGGCCCTTCAACAGCATTATCAGTCCTCTGAGAATGGAAGGCAATGTCTTTTGGTAAGTTACCTAGCTCTAGAAATGACACAGAACTATTGCTAATGAATAAAACACTTCACTGTATAAGCTTCGGTGGTACAGATGAACCAGAATGAATGTCTGTCTTCTCAGAAACACTCCTTCAATATTACGTTGGATCATGCTGCTAATGTAACTTGGGATACAACTCTTCATGGTGCTACAAACTTCTCTGTCTCGTTCAGTTGTATTTTTTTATCCATAGGAAAAGGACTACATTAGGTGTAAAGGTGTACAATATATTTTTATACTGTGACTTCATTTGTCATTAACAAACTTTTACACCACCACAATGTATTCATGTGCACTTGCAAAAGGAGATCTTGGACATGCAAATGTTACCAGAACAAACCCAGCTTTTGTCCAAACGGTGACTGTAACTCAGAATGGAAATGGGCTTCATATTAGAGTGTGGAGAGAAGAACACACTGTAAGTTACAGCCCTTCGAATTTAACAAAAACTGGGAATCCATTAGGAGATGGATTGCATCATGCCTGAACATAAGCTGGACTGCTGAAATTGTATTTTTAGCTAATGAAAAAGTGTTTGAACTAGTACTCTAAAAATGTTCTAATGGTAAAGTTTTGAGTCAAAATAGAAAAGAAAAAAAAATCTGCATTCCAAACTGAATTTTGTATATTTTTATTGCATTTAAAATCGCTATTCTGTGATATTGGAAAATCAAGTGGCTTATCATGTATATCATGTACTTAAAATGTATTCACAAACTACTGTTGTATTTGTATAAAATATAGACAAAGATCATATTTTTGTGTGTGTTTATAAGCTCTGTAACATAGCAATCACATTATGGAGCTGCAGTGATAACTACATTTTAAACATTTACTTCCAAAGAATCAGGCTATTTATTGTCCAGATACCCAGATTTAAAATATTAATTTGCTGCTAATTAAACAATAATAGTACTGCAGCTTCTTGTGGCCTACAGTGTTATGTTTGCTGTAAGAAAAAAAAAATATGTGAATTCCACAAAATATATAAATAAAATTATAGAGTGGCTTTAGATAATGTAGATCTTCCTGAAATTTTCATAGATACAGCTTTTTTTCCTACATTTTTAATTACAAGTCGCTTCTCATTTCATAAGTGTAAGGTTGTAATAGCTGGCTCTGGACAGCTCTTTGTTGTTTAAATGAAATATAAGATTGTTGTGGGGGGGGAGGTTTGGTTTTAAAACTTATGTGCCTTTAGAGGAAGCATAGCAATTGAAAGAGTCGAACACCAAAACTTGAATCCAGGTGAATTTAGAATTTTAAAAAAAAACCAAACTATTAGAATGTTTCTTGTTTGAGCTACAATTGGCATTTGGCATTCCTTTAACGCTTTGTCAGTACTGTAAAGCTTTTAGAAGTTCCCCTGGGGTTGTTTACCTAAAATTTTGCTAAAGAACGCCGTCTTCACAATTCATGTGGACTAAAATGGTTATCACAAATGTATCATTTCCATGAAAACTTGTTAAATAGCCAATAATAATGCAGTTTCCAAGAAATATTTGAAAATTCCATTAAATACCTGTCTAGGAACCAACTATGGAGATTATTTGTTGTTTATTTCTCGGTACCTCTTTGGGTATGGTAGAACAAATTCTTCCTTTTCCTTGCTTTCAGAGAGGGTAAAGATAGTAATTCCACTGTTAAAAGCTCCTCGCTTCATTTAATTCAGCAAAAATCTGAAAGTAATGCCATGTCATTTCCTAAAAATATGACGAAATACATTTCTATTTTAATCCATTTATGTGAAAACAGGACAGTATATAGAAGAAAATGTTTTTGCTTTCCACAGTACAAAGAGTAGACTATTCTGAAAAAAAAAATGTGTGTTTGGGATTAATTCATTGAAGGTATAAAGTCCTTTATGGAAAATGTACTTCTTGCTTCATAGACCCAATGGGCCTACGAGACGTTTACATTAGCACGAAAACTTCGTGCTGCCGTTAAGATGAGGAAAAAGTTCAGTCTGGCTGTAGACAGCTGAGTGTTTGCTGTTACTTTTCCTGAGTTGCATGTTGATTCAGCAAACATTTCTTAAGCAAAAGGGCATCACTGTGCTAAGTCCTACCTATGGGTATTCCAAAGAGGTCAGCTTTATAGAAAGGAGCAGTTTGTTTCCTGACCACACATCTGAATGGAAATGGCAGAAGCGTCTAACTGTTGGGCAGAAGCCTAAACATATGAAACCATGCCAAGTTCTTCTTCTTAGATCAGAAATGGTCAAATATTGGCAAATTCGGCCTAAAACAAAACCAGAATGTCAAGTTCAACTGCGTTTTCTTCCACAAAGAAGTAATATTCACTAATAAATCTGCTCTGAAGATATTGACTCGGTATGATAGTTCATTACAACTTGGCTAGGCCTCAGTGCCCAGTATTTATTCAAACACCAGGTCTAGTTGTCACTATGAAGGCTTTTTTAAAAATATGTGATTAACATTTAAGCTGATAGACGGAGTAGAGCAGATTATCCTCTGTACTGTGGGTGGGCTTCATCCCAACATTTACAGGCTTTAAGAGAACAGACTGAGGTCCCACAGGAGGGAGTTTTTGCCCCCAGACAGTCCTCTGACATCAACTCTTCCTGTGTCACCAGCCTGCTGGCCTGCCCTGCAGATACATAACTTGCCAACTGCCAGTAAAACCACATGAGCCACCTCCTTAACCTCAGTCTCTATACTAACCAGTTCTATTGTTCTTGAGAACCCTGACTAACACAGCCTTGTCTCAGCTGTCTGTCTTCACAGGAGCTGGTTTTACCTGGAAGGAAATGGAAACACTTTTCTGTATCCTGTTATGGAAGAATAAATGTCCAGTTTCTGTGTGCTTTAAAAAAGAATGCAGGGATTGTATATATGACACAGTTCTCATAATATCCTTTTTTAATGATTTTTGCCATTATTAAAATAGATAGAATATGGGCATAGTCTGTTTTATGGAGCTAGAATTTTTGCAAAGGTTTTACTTTGTGTTTATTCCTTTTCTCATTAGAGAACCATAATCTTTCCTAAGGCTTCTTTCAAAGTGTTACGAGTACAGTTGGATGTCTTATTGGAACAATGTCAGCAAACTGCTGTTTCTAAAAATATGTAATCTGTTACTCGTAATCACACCTGATGACTTTTTTTTTTAAGAGAGAGTGAGAAAGAGTCAATTTTTATTTTTTCATCTGATTTTTGTTTTTTGAACACTTCAGTTGTATGTGTGGTGCTGGGGTTCAAGCCTAGGTCCTTCGATATGCCAAGCATGGTGCTTTACAGCTGAACCATCTCTCCAGCTCCTACCTGATGACATTTTTTTTTAAGTGAGAAAGAATCAATTTTTTTTAATTTTAGGGTTTTTTTTTGTGTGTGTGGCTTTCCTTGCTCCAACACTTTGTTGTGTACATGGTACTGGGGTATGAACCCCTGTTCTCACGTGCCAGGCAAGTGCTGTAACCTCTGAGTCATTAGAATGAATGGCAGTCATTGGCTAACAAAAAAAAAAAAAACTATGCATCTTAAAGATCATTTTACTTGAAGTTTTCAGGAAAGTAAGTTCAATGCAGTCCCAGTTTTCTACAGTATATTTTGTGCCATTTTCATATGGAGTTACTCCCTGGTTCTTACAACAGAACCTGCGCTCGGTCATCCTTTCACCCTCAGGTGTCCTGTTGTCCACCCATGGGATTCTTTCTTTTCTCCTCCTGCCCATTAATGTCACATGCTTAAATCTTATCTATCCTCCAGCCCTTCCTTAATGGTCCATCCTTCATGAAGCTGCCTTTGGTTTACCCACTGAATGGTAACTTATTTTTCCTTCTGAACATTTATTACAGTTCATTAGATCTCAGGGAATGGCATAGCCTAAGCACTTGAGGACAAAACCCTATCCACACAGTTCCAAACACATAGCAGATAATCAGCACATACCCATTGGATAAAGGATAAATAAAACTCATACCTAAAAGACTCTCCCAACCATCTTAACATTTAGCACACATTTTTTTAAAGATCTATTCTTTCAAAATTTGATCCTAGAAGATAATAAAAATAAGTTTGACAATTTGTTTATCTCATAGAAGAAGTTATTTCATTCAAGATTGATCACATTTAAAACTCCATTTTACTCTTGCTTTCTGCAGAATAAGTGAGCAAATTCTGCAACTTTATGCAATTTCTTCAGAAGGCAATCACTCAACTCTTTTCACTACTAGAATTCGTAAGGAAGGATATGAAATGAAAGAGAGGAGAGCAGTGGATCAACAGCAACCCAGGTTTTTGGGGGAGAAACCTGCAGACGGGGGGCCCAGTGGAGTCTGGGACCCACCTGCCACTTACAGTCTAGGGTAGATATAGAGGGAATGAGGCGGGAGGGGGCCAGGTTCGAGTTTTCTGGTTAAAACAGTTTTGATAGAGTGTGATTTTTCTGATAAGAACCTGGAGTCAACAGAGTCTGATACGAGCTTGAGTCAGTAGATTTCAAAACAGTGGGTTTGCCGTCTGGCTCACATGAGTGATTTCTGGTAATTTTCCATATCCATCAGAAGCAACACTAGAGAAACAGGATTCTAAATTTTGTAACTTTGTCCTTCAAAGCCTCTAGCTGTGTAGACTTTACCTCTGAATTATGAGGATAAAGAGGAAAAAAATCTGTAGGTCCCATATATCTACAACTTGAAAGGGAATGTGACTTGCCATCAGCCTTACCTGAAAGATGGAATGATAAAGTTAGTGAAGCCTTATTAAACCCAATTGTCAAAACAGATGTTCAAGCGAAAGGTGAGTTCTGATACATCAGGGTTTTGAAAGTAAATTTTACTCTTTTTAGTTAAAAAAAACCCCAAATAATGCAATGAAATACATTCCAGAAAATAAAGTTGTGAACAATGATACAAATAATTCTTGGTTAAATCTAAATTATTGATAATTTTTTTTAGAAAGTAAGGATTTTTTTCACCAATGAAAAGAGCGATCACCACTGACCCCATGCAAATCCAATGAATTATAAGATCATATTTTGACAAACTATACTCCTCTAAATTAGACAATATGGAAGACATGGACAAATTTCTAGACACATACAACATCCCTAAAATGACACAGGATGATATTGAATTCCTAAACAGTCCAATAACAAGCACTAAAATCCATACCGAAATTTAAAGCCTACCAAAGAAGGAAAGCCCAGGACCTGATGGTTTCCCTGCTAAGTTTTACCGCACTTTTGAGGAGGAGCAAACACCCCTCCTCATAAAGCTATTCCAAGAAATTGAAAAGGAGGGAACTCTCCCAAACACAATTTATGAAGCAACCATAACTCTGATATCAAAACCCAACACAAACACATCAAAAAATAAAAACTACGGACCAATATCACCAATGAATCTAGATGTAAAAATCCTTAATAAAGTTCTAGCAAACCATATTCAAAAACTTTTCAAAAAGATAATTCATCATGATCTAGTGGGCTTCATCCCAGGTATGCAGGACTGATTCAACTTATGCAAATCAATTAATATAATCCATCACTTAAACAGAATTAAGGATACAAATTATATGATCATCTTAATTGATGCAGGAAAGTCCTGTGATAAAATTCTTTTATGCTCAAAACTCTAGAGAAAATAGAGATCAAAGGAACTTATCTAAATTATGTAAAGGCTATGTACGCTAAACCCTTGACTAGCTTAATACTAAATGGAGAAAAGTTGAAAGCATTTCCACTAAACTTGGAAAAAGACAAGGCTGTCTGCTCTCACCGCTTTTATTCAATATAGTTCTTGAGACCCTAACCGGAGCAATAAGGCAAGAGAAAAAAATCAAAGGGATAATAATAGAAAGAGAGAAAGTCAAACTCCCTCTTTGCTGACAATTTGACCTTCATTTGGAAGATCCAAAAAACTCCACCAGAAAACAGCTTGAACTTGTAAACAGATTTAGCAAAGTGGCAGGCTATAATATCATACCCATAAATCAATAGCTTTCCTATACACTAACAATAATAGGGCAGAAGAAGAAATCAGGAAATCGGTCCCATTCACAATATCCTCAAAAAGAATAAAATACCTGGGAATTAATCTAACAAGGGAAGTTAAAGACCTCTACAAAGCAAATTATCGGACACTAAAGAATGAAATCCAAGATGACCTGAGAAGATAGAAAGACGTTCCATGCTCTTGGTAACGCAGAATAAATATAATTAAAATGGCCATTCTGCCAAAAGCTCTTTATAGATTCAATGCAATCCCCATCAAGATACCAATGCCATTCTTACATAGAAAAAGCAATTCTCAAATTCATTTGGAACAGTAAGAAACACAGAAAAGCCAAAACATTACAAAGCAAGAAAGATGGCTTTGCTACACCAGATCTAAAACTATACAATAGAGCTGTAGTAATAAAAACAGCATGGTACTGGTATCAAAATAGGAATGAAGACCAATGGAATAGGATAGAACACTTTTGAGACAAACCCACAAATATTTAAACATCTGATCTTTGACAAAGGGGGACAAAATATAGCATGGAGGAGAAACAGCCTATTCAACAAATGGTGCTGGATAAACTGGACAGCCACTTGCAGAAAGTTGAAATTAGACCCTTATCTCTCACCTTGCACAAAAATCAAATCAAAATGGATCAAGGACATAGGAATTAAACCAGCTACCTTACAACTGCTGGAAGAGAATTTAGGACCAACACTCCAGCATTTGGGAGTAGGCAAAGACTTTCTCAACATGTCTCCTAAAGTGAAAGAAGTAAAGTTAAATATCAGTGAGTGAGATTTCATAAAGCTAAAAAGCTTTTGCACAGCCAAGGAAATGATCAAAATTGTCAAGAGACTTCCTACAGAATGGGAGAGAATCATGGCCTATGATTCTTCTGACAAGGGACTAATCCAAAATTTACAAAGTCCTCAAAAATTTCAACCTCAAAAATACAAGCAACCCAATTAATAAATGGGCCAAAGAGCTAAATAGAAACTTCTGAACAGAGGACATTGAACAAGTCAATGAATACATTAGAAAGTGCTCTAAGTCAAGAGTAATCAGAGAAATGAAAATCAAAACCACATTAAGATTTCACCTCACCCCAGTCAGATTGGCAAAAATGAGGAATATAAACAGTAACAGATGCTGGAGGGGTTGTGGAGAGATAGGAACACTAGCACACTGTTGGTGGAACTGCAGACTGGTACAGTCCCTCTGGGAAGCAGTGTGGAGAATCCTCAAAAAATTAGGGCTGAACCCACCATATGAACCAGCTATCCCTCTCCTGGATATTTTTCCAGGGGATTTAGAACCAGCACATTACAGCAACACAGCAAAATCTATATTCGTAGCAGCTCAATTTACAATAGCTAAATTATGGAAGCAACCCAGATGCCCCTCTCTGGATGAATGGATCCAAAAACTGTGGTACATATATACCATGGAGTTCTACTCAGCAATTAGGAACAATGATATCGCAGCCTTTGAAGGTAAATGGATAGCTATGGAAGAAATCATGCTGAGTGAAATCAGCTTAACCCAGAGAGTCAAGGGTCGAATGTCTTCACTTATCTGTGAAGGCTGGAGCTAAACCCAAGCCTGTCTGAAAGGTGGTCAATCTCATGTATTAGACCCAGGAAAGGCATAGTAACATGTCATTTAGGGCATTCATAGCTATGTATAGGGAAGGAGGGGGGAGGGGGCTGGTTGGGAAGGGAGGTAGGGAGTATACGGAGGGATCGAGGCGGTAATTCTGATTTATAAATATATACTTATCATATTATTACTTTGGATGCATTTTTGATTGTACAGTAACTAAATTTCTTAATTAAAAATGTGAATAAAAAAAAGAAAGTAAGAATTCTTAAAAGGATAGATCCCATTGTAATGTTAATGTTCTCGAAACACAAGAAAGAAGGAAAAAACTGTTAACCCTACGACAGGAACCAGTGGAGTTGGAGCTGGAAAATGCAGCGTGGGTGGGAAGCAAGTTTACATCCACAGCAATATTGCAGAAGCTGAACGATTATAAGCAGTCTGAAGAATCCCGATTCTTGCTACTAGGAAAAAATAGGGGACAGA
Organism: Aplodontia rufa; assembly: GCA_004027875.1. NCBI lineage: Eukaryota > Metazoa > Chordata > Mammalia > Rodentia > Aplodontiidae > Aplodontia > Aplodontia rufa. The sequence continues at coordinate 15,543 of PVKS010010382.1, read as the reverse complement.
AATAAATGACAATGCTTCAGACAACAAGACAAAAGTGCAGACGTGCAACCAAAGACAATTCAAGTTTGGGAAACTGGACTAGGCGGCCAGAGCGCCTCAGCAAGCCCAGCCCAAGCGTGAATCCCTGATGAACGGGATCCATTCATTGACTGTACATTTGCTAGGCACCTACTATGCAGCAGACAGTACTCCAACCACAATACAGTATTGAACGAGTTCCCATTTGCATGTAGCTTATTTTACATTAGTGTGAGTGCCCACAGAGTGAATGGAAGAGTTTCTCTACTCTCGGTCAGAAGGCTGCCAAAGACAAATGCTCCCCAACTTATGATGGGGTTGTGTTGCAATAAGCCCTTGGTAAATTCAAAGTATCCAAAGTTGAGAATACACTGGAGACATCTACCCTACCAAACACAGTAGGTTAGCAGCACAGTAAGTACACTGTGGTGTGGGTTGTTTCCCTCAGGATCAAAGAGCTGATGGAGCCACAGCTTCCGGCCTTGGCTCAGCACCAGAAGGATAGGGCCACATATTCCTACCTTGCCTGGGAAAAAATCAAAACGCAAAATTGAACTACAGTTTCTACTCCTAAATGCTTATCATTTTGCACCATTGTCAAAATCAAAAATCATAAGTCAAACTATTATTGTAAAGGACCGTCTCTATACTCTGAAACCTACTTTAAAAGAATAAACAAAGCCTCCTTCTTTGCTTCCAGTATGTGGGATTTGTTTCAAAAGTGGCCAACTGTGCCCACCGCACCACACAGCAATCACTGTTGATCCCCCACTCAGCACCGCGGCATGCAAGGGGAATCCGGATGTTGTGTTTGCAAGAGTTTACACTCTTGATGAAATCTGGGAGCAGGAGAGACAGTGACAACGCTCCCATCTTCACTGCCCAGCACAATCCCTGAGCAAAAGGATCTTTGTAGGGCATCAGGTTCCCAATTCCAGAATTGTTTGGTGCGAATGTAACATTGAGAAAGACCAAGTACTGGGACTGAGCATGGCCAAGCCCCGGTGGCAGAACAGCAAGAGGACCCCTCAGACAGCCCGAGAGCAGGGGCAGGAGCAAGGCCCCAAGAAGGCAACCATGAATCATGCAGAGCGTGGAAATAGTGACTCATCAATAGCAACTAATTCTGAAACTTTCATGAAACATGAAAATTGATCACCCACTGCATCACAAAACAATACATTTCAAAAACAGTAGTGACGCCCGTCACAGTGGCACACACCCAGAGTCCTGGCGACTCCGGAGGCTGAGGCAGGAGGATCACAAGTTCAAAGCCAGCCCCAAGAACTTAGCAAAGCCCAAAGCAACTTAGTGAGATCCTGTCTGAAAATGATAAAAACGGGCTGGGGATATGGCTCAGTGGTTGAACGTCATTAGGTTCAATCCCCAGTACCAAAGAAAAAAGTACCCCAAGTTCTTATAAATTCTGATAAACAATGCCAGATTGCCCTCCAAAGCAGCAGCACAATACACATTTGTTTACCTTTTTCTAATAGTTAAGGATGAACATTTCTGTATGTATTCTTCTCCACATTGCTATTTATATGTACTTTTCCAGATAGATGTTATTATCATGTTGTTACCCTCATAAATATCTTGAAATACACAAGGAATTCAGGGACACAGGAAGAATGCATACTATCATTGGTGCAACTTCTCAGCTAAATATAGTAAATTTATAAAATGTGTATCTTAGTCCGCTTGGTCTACTGTAACCAAGTACTGTAGACTGGATGGCTTATAACCAACAGAAATTTATTTCTCACATTTTTGAAAGGTAGAAATCTGAGGTTACATTTATAGCATGGTCAGGTTCTGGTGAGGGCTCTCTTCTGGGTTTCAGACAGCAAATTCTTAAAACATCCTCATACAGAGAAGAGCTAGCCAGCTCTCTGTCCTCCTGTTAAAAGGGCACTAATCCCATACATGAGGGTTCCACCCCTATAACCTAATTACCCCCCAAACCCCCACGTTCAAATACCATCACATTGGGATTAGGAATTTAAGGAGAGACAAGCATTCAGTCCGATGCAGCACATTTGGCAAAATTTTCAAAATGAATATGACTAACACAAGTCATCAAAACATTAATTGTATGCATTAACATTCGTCATTGATTACAAATGTATTTAAATGAGTTTGCATAGCATTTAATAATCTAGAAATGGGCAATCTCTTTTGTTTCCAGTTCTTGCCTGCTGGGAATGATATATGAGTAAGCACCCTTGATCATACGTCTTTCTTTATTAATTAACCTGTAGAAAGGATTATTAGAAGCGAAATTCATGACTTAAAGAATATTTGAAATTTTAATTTTTAAGAGATTCTGCCAGATTGCTTTCCAAGAACATTATAGTTCAGTTGCTGTAACACTTCCTAAAACACTTCACACTCCTATAGTAACATGTAAAAACACTGTCCTCCACCTCTGCTCCAGTAAGTAACAGAGACTATGTTTCTTTTTAGTTTTTGCCTGACAGGTATAAAGAGAGATTCCAAATGTTAATTTGCATTTCCCGATTTACTTTTAAATTTGAACATCTCTTTGTATATTGGATGATCATTTAGATTTGTGTAACGTATCTGCTTATACGCTATTCATTTTCGCATCTGTCTATTTGTAAGACATTTTGTATGATAGAGAAATGAATAATTTGTCCTCTACATTATATATTTTTCCAGCAATAATGTTTTTCCATGGCTTTGGTATGAAAATGACAGCACAGATACTATTTTTAAAGTTTTAATTTTTTTTTTACATAGTCATACCAGATTACATTTTTTCCTTTGGCTGTAGATTTCAAGGCTTCATTGTTTGGGATAGAATCCTAAAAATATAATTACTGGGTTAAAAAATATCTATATCACCCTCACTTCCTAAATTAGATTTTTATTATTTTAACTTTTTTTTAAAGAGAGGACAGTGAGAGAAAGACAGAGAGAGAAAGAGAATCAAGTTTTTTTGAGTTTTTCACATGGCTTTCGTTGCTCTGACACTTAGTTGTGTACGTGGGTGCTGGGGTTTGAACCTGTGTACTTGTGCATGCCGGGGAAGCACCATAACTGCCGAGCCACCGCTCCAGCCCCTATTTTAACTTTTAATTTAAACTTCTGTTTTAATTTCTTCTAGCAAAGTAGACGGTTGTGCTGGCATCACATGACAGAACCGTCTGTCAGCATTCAACACCTGACCCCCATCACATTACTTCCACACTGCATATATACGGAGGTCTCAGATATAACAGAGCCTAATTCTTCATGCCAATACAAAAAGTCACTGGCTTAAGGCGACTTTAGGATAGGTTCTGATAACTAGCATGGCAAATCTCCTCTCTTTGACCCTTTTATAGTTTCTCTGCTACCCTCATAGGTATTTGTCAACATAAGACCTTTAAGACGATTTTACTTGGGGCTGGAGTGGTAGCTCAGCGGTTACAGCGCTTGCCTGGTTGGGGTTCAAACCCCACATCCACCTACACAACTAAGTGTTGGAAAAACACAGCCCAGATGGAAAAATAAAGTTGATCCCCCCTCACTGTACCTCTCTCGCTTTAAAATAAAAGCTTATTTTACTCACTCAAGAAAATTTTTTCCCCTAATTATATTTTAAGTGGAAATTGCAATATATTTAGATGTTAGTTTTGAAAGAACTGACATAATATGGATATCTCTTTACATTCAAGAATATTATAACTTTGTTTAATATCTTTTATTGTTACAGACTCTAAATATTGGCTCTCAGTCTCATTTCAATTTGTTTCTATTTGATTTAAATCTGTAATTTCCATTTCACAGCTAGGTTTTTATTCCTAGAACATTAAAAAGCGGTTGGTTTACTCGACCAAATCTGTCCTGTTTACTTACTGAAATTTGCATAATTATTTGAGTTTGTTTTTCCCCCTCTATTCTCTCGAACTTACTAAATATGTATTCACATCATAAACAAGTTGACATTTTATATATTTTATAATGTGCATGCCAGTCATTTCATATTTTTGGTTTAGTACATTTACTAAAATCTCTGAGAAAATAAGTAGTAATGGTTTTAGGCGTTGGCGTTTCATTCCTGATAACTGAGACGGCTTTAATATTTTTATAATGAAGACATTCGCTGTTACTTTTGGGAAAGTCCAGACGTTTCTCCTATAAACTGATCTCTTACTGAACATTATTTTTTAAAGTAATGGAGCTTACAGCAAGGAGTTTCCGAGCAAGTAGGGACAGCCACCCTGCAAGACAGCTTGGAGGTGGCAGCGCCCAGACCCTGCTAGCTTGGGGCGTTGTGCCAGGGCACGCACCGCGCGCAGGGACCCTGAGATCTCGGAGGCCGTGGCGTGGTCGGGAGCGGAGCAGGGCGGTCCTGGCGGTCTTCCCGGGTCCGACCCGGCCCTCCCAAGACGCCTGGTTGGCAGCAGCGCGGGCCAGGAGCAGCTGCGAGGACCTGGTCTCCACACAGCCTGCGCGTCCTGGACCGCCGCGCACTGTCCTGGCGCGCGGGTTTCGGCCGCACCTGGCTGCGGGCTCCAAGTCCCGAGGCTCTGGTGTGCCTGGGGCCAAGGCCTCGGGGGCTGCGAGGGGACCTGGGCGAGGGAGCTTCAGCCCACTTCTGATCCAGAAACCCCTCCCCCACGTCTGCATTACCTTCAAGAATTAACAGGCTTGGCTGCAGACTTAGAGGAAATGCCTTTTCCACATCTGTGGACGTGTCCACGTGGCTTTTCTCCTTTCGTTTAGTGATAACGTTTGCATTTAATGTTGAAACGCCTTTGTGTTCCTGGAATTATCCCTGCTTGTCACTGATCCATTGCGGAGTTCTATTTGCTAATATTTGTTTAAATTCTTTCTCCATGTCAACATGTGAGATTCGAACACAATTTTCTCTCTTTTCTGAAAACAAACTACCCTTTGGAACTCAAGTCACTCTGGTGTCTGGAGGAGAATGGGGCTAATCGCCCTCGCCCCAGTTCTGCGACAGCCCCAATTCTGCTACAGCTAAACTAGGCTCCAAAGAGCAGCTCGAGTTTGAGGCCCCCTTGTCTCTAAGCGTGACCTGCTCACCTTCCCATCTCTACTAGGGCAATTGCTCACTTCACATGTCCTGTTTGGGGATCAGGTTGGGAAATTGGGATTGCCAGAAAATCATCCCTGCAGATCGTGTTTGCTGCTTTAGGTTTTGCACGTTGTGTTTTTCTTACCCTTTTTCTCTCCACTGAAGCTACCTCATGTCTATGACCCTCCTAGTCTCCCCTCACCATGCTGATAGATCAAAACACATGGATAGCCTGGCTCTGGGTTGGTGTTCCCCTGCATCCCCAGCCACTCCCAGGAGGGATCACCTAGTTGCAGGCCAATCTGGCAGTTTAGAAAGACCCTGTCCCAAAACAAAATTAAAAAGGGCCCAGAATGTGACTCAGGGGTAAAGCACCCCAGGCTTTAATTCCCAGTACTGAGGGGGGAAAAAAACACATCAATAAGTGTTTATGAGCTGGTTTTAATTTTTTTTCTTGTGATACCTTACTGTTGACTTTTAATATTTCACCTAATCTTCTCATAGCTTAATTCATTACATTCATATTTAGACTATTATATATGATTTTGATTTTACTCTTCTTACTCAGTATTTATTATTTAAGGATTTTTTCTTTCACCTTATTTTTGTGAATTTGATAGAGTTGCCAATAATTCCAACTTCTTCCCCTTTTAATTTTGATACCTTTGTAAGTCATCTCACTGATCACTACGGCCCCTTTTCCTCCCGCTTTTATCATTGTTTACACACGACTCTCCTTTTATGGAACATAAAAATTATCGACTCTTTCCCGCCAATGAATCACTCCCCACGACACATATGTTTTTCCCACCTCACCTCTACGCTATGTCTCACATAATGGTCCTTTTCCTACCCCTCTATGCTGAACTTTGCAAGCATAGTTTAAGGTTTGTTATTTTGCGTAACTGTGAAAGAAGTGCTTTATTCCAATGATGTATTGTTAAGTTCTACAATATTTATTTGCTTCTTTTTTTCATACTTTATTTTTCTCTACTGAAATTTCCTATTTGTTCATTTGATCAATACCTTTGAATACCTTTCCTTGTTGATATCCGGTAAGTTTTCTCAGATTTTGATTTCAATTGTGTTGAATATATAAATCAAATTGGGAAGAACTGATACCTTTCACATAATTGAGTCTTCCAATCCATGAACATAGTATCTTTCTCCAGGCTTTGAAATCTTTAATTTTTTTCCATTGGTATTTTGTAATTTTTTATGTATAAATCTTACACATATTGTGTAAAACTTATACCTAAGTGTATTTTTAGTGTTATTGTAAGTGTTATTGTCTTTTTTTTAAAGAGAAAGAGAGAGGGAGAGACAGTGAGAAAGAGAAGAAGAGAGTCAATTTTATTTAGTTTTTCATGTGGCCTTCCTTGCACAGATACTTTGTTGTGTACGTGGTGTTGGGGTTCGAACTCGCGTACTCGCACATGCCAGGCAAGCACCATAACCACCAAGCCACCCCTCCAGCCCCATGTTATTATATTTTTATTTCAAATTTCAATTGTTTATTGGTGGTACATAAGAATATGAATGTTATATCCTGTGATCTTCCTAAACTTGGTTATTAGTTTCAGACTTTTTATGAATATGTAGATTTGGGGGGATTTTCTACATAGTCATATCGTTTGTGAAGAAAGATAGTTTATTTCTCTTTCTTGCCTATATGCCTTTTTATTTTCCTTGCCTTCTTACATGACCTAGGACTTTGAGTTTGATGTTAAAGAGGAACGATAATTAAAAACATCCTTGCCCCATTCGAGATGTTAGGGGGAAAAGCTTTCAGTTTCTCAGCATAAAATACATTAGAGGTTTTTTATAAGTATCCTTTATTAGCTAAGACAATTATCTTCTATTCTTACTTTGTATAAGTTTTTTCACTTAATCAAGTAAATGTTGAGTTCTATTGAATGATTTTTATGCATTCTCTAGTTGTATTTTTTTTCTTATTTAGTCTACTTCTATGGGGAGTTACATTGATTTTTTTTTTTAAGGAAAGAGAGAGAGAGACAGAGATTTAGAGAATCAGTCAAGTTTTTATTTTATTTTTTCGTCTGGCCTTTGTTTCTCTGACACTTAGTTGTGTATGTGGTGCTGGGGTTAGAACCCGGGTCCGTGCACATGCCAGGCAAATGCTACAGCTGCTGAGCCACCGCTCCAGCCCCCATACTGATTGATTTTTGGTTGTAGAACCATGCATGCATTTCCTAGGATGCAACTTATTTGATTGTGAGGTATTATCCTTTTTAATATATTGCAGGATCTGATTTACTAATGGAATGTTAGGGATTTTTCACAAAGGAGTTGGTCTGAAGTTTTCTTTCCTTGTGAATACATGAGAAGATGTGTGTGTGTGAGCACATACCTGACTTCAGTTGTCCCCAGTACACTTACCCCATTATGAAATACACATAATTGCTTCATAATCTCCCATAACAACTGACCTGAGCACAATATTTATTTATTTACAGTTCTTTCCTTCTTTACCCCGAGGGCAGATAGTCAAAATACCATGTTCAAATGTATCTTGCATGCTCTTTCTGTGTGATCATGTTATCCAGTTAGAACATAATGAGGTTCATTTGTTTCCTTGTTCTATTGTTTTTCATTCCGTGCTCCTGTTGATGTCTTAAGTATATGAAGTATGAACGTGGTTCTAAGATTTAGAATCCATAAAAAGTATACCAAATAAATGTCCCTCCTTTATCACTTCTATCCTACCCTCATACCCTCATATTTTCTACCCAATGTTTACTCATTAGATTTGATTTTAAAAATCTCAGTAGTTTCTAGTCTATTCTTTCTAAATTTATTTTCCTTTCTTTTTTTTTTTTTACTAATAAGCAGGTACATGTATATTTTCTTATCTACCCTCTCATTACACAGAAGGTGTATTCTAGTTATATATTTTTCTATGTTTTGATTTTCACTTAACAGCATATCTTGGCTATCACTCCATGTCAGTTCAAAGAACTCTTCTTTATTATTTATTTTGCTGCATAGCATTACTTTCTGTATATGTAGTATTTAGCCACTCTCCTGTGTGTAGATTATGTCCCAAATTTTGCAGTTACAAACAAGGCTTCATTTAATAACTGTGTATATATACATTTTCATGTTATTAAAGATGTCTCTTCAGGGCAAATTCCACAAGTTAGTATTTTTTAATTTATTTATTTGTTTTTAAAGAGAGAGGGACAGTGAGAGAGAGAGAGAGAGACGGAATCAACTTTATTTAGTTTTCACGTGGCTTTCGTTGTTCAGACACTTTGCTGTGTACATGGTGCTGGGGTTTGAACCCATGATCTCGCGCATGCTGGGCAAGCGCCTCAACCTCTGAGCCATCACTCCAGCCCCACAAATTCTACAAGTTAGATTCTTGGGTTAAAAGGTAAGTTTATATGTAGCTTTTTCTGATACTGCAAAGTCCCTGCTGAAACAACTGTACAGGTGTGTATTCCCATGTCTGTTGCTGTTAAGATATTTTTTCCAACATCTGTAATCGGTTCACGGAAAGGTCAGGGTGAAAACACAATTCCACCTCCATAGGCAACTAGAAATTCCTGTGCATAGCTCTTAAATGCAAAATGACTGCCAGGAACAACCAGACATTTCCAGCAACCTTCTACATGAAAGAGACAGAGATCAAAATGGCAAAAAAGAAACGAGGAAACTCAGATGATGCAAAAGCAATGAGAAATAGAAACTAATTTTTAAATAGTCTAATTAATGTCCTCAGAGGTATAAGAAAAAATATTTTGTCCACAAAGCAAAAAACACAAATACAAATCAAAACCTTTTAAAAAAAAACAATGTATGTTGATATGTAACAGAGAAATAAATGCATATGTGTGTATATGCACATGTATGTTCAATGGATGATCAAGGTTAAGTGAATAAAATTCTAACCCGAATCTTTAAAACAGAGAAACAAGGGGCTGGAGCGGTGGCCCAGTGGTTATGGCTCTTGCCTGGCATGCTCGAAGACACAAATTCGAACTCCAGCACTGCGTACACAGCGAAGTATCAGAGCAAAGAAAACCAGATGTAAAACTAAATAAAATTGATTCTCTTTTTCTCTCACTCTCACTGTCCCTCTCCCTCTTAAAAAAATAAAAAAATAATAACAGAGAGTCAAGGTTCCTCAATCAGTTCCCAGGTTTGCGCAAATTTATAGACCCAGAACAGCAGGAATGAAGTGAAGACTGTCCCTTTGATGAAGGACCCTAGCACAGTGCCAAAAATTGATATTCGTAATATTTATCTTAGCCTTCCCCAAAGGAACCTATAGCCTTTCATCAGAATAGCTATGTACTGCAAAAGGAAAGAATCAGGCCTTTCAGAAACTACTAGACTCTGGCTCTGCACTGACATTAATTCTAGAAGATCCAACATGTCACTGTGGTCCATCAGTCAGAATAGGGGCTTATGAGATAAAGAGAGCATTGGCATTTTAGCTCAGATCTGACTCATGGTGGGCCCGCTGGGTCCATGAGCCCATCCTGTGGCCATTTCTCCAGTTTGGGAATACATGATTGAAAGAACTATTCTTTCCACCTTCACTCCCCACCCTGCGGAGTGAGAGTTATTACGGTGGAGAAGAACAAGTGGAAGACTAGATTTATCTCTGTCTATAACAATGATTACCCAAAAGCAAGCAATATTGGGTTCCTGGAGTGATCACAGACAAGGACTTAAAGACTTGGGTTGGGGATCTCACTGCATTTTCATTTACCTGGCAAACAAGTACTGATCTGGTAGATTTTCCCTTCGAATACTTGTTAGTGAAAATGACCAGAAGTGGTTTCCTTTTAGCTGCCAAGTAATACATGTTCACTGTCCTGCCTCAGGGGGATATTAACTCTCCAACCTTATGTCATAATTTAGTTCTGAGAGATCTCAATGCCTTTTCCCTCCATAATACATCACACTGGTGGATTTGGGTGATAATCCTGAAAGACACAGTCCCAAATGCTATAATCCTAAATGCTGAGGTCCCAAAAGATCAAAATCCCAAAAAATATAATTCTGGAGTAAAAATCAGTTAAAATTCCTTAAAAAAAACCTTTTATTTATATTTTAAGGGGGATTAATTTGAGAAACATAAAAGCACAACAGAACACCTCATAAGCCTTATACAATAAGATAGGCAATGACAACATGCAAGTCTTTGCAAGCACAAACACTCAGGTATTCTAATGGGAGTAGCACAGGTATGTCAGTTATGAGCAGATGAGCCATATTCATAAAGAAATACATCAGAGTCTCTATGAGACCATTATTTTGAGCAAATTAAGTTAGACTCATAAAAATATCATGTTTTCTCACCTATGTGGCAGCTAGAGGGAAAATAAAGGATGCTGTTAAAGTAGAAGGGAGACAAGGAGAGTAGAAGAAAGGGATCGGGGAGGCAGGAGTGCAGGAGAGGGATGATATCAAGGTATAAAATCGATCTGATTACATTTTACATATATACCAGTATGCCACAATGAAACACACCATTCTGTATAAATAATATTCATCAATTTACCAAAAAATGAGTTTGTCGAAAACATTTTAAAACTAAGAATCATATTTTGCTTGTTTAAAGAAGTCACCTGAAATGAACATAAAATTATTTTTAATTAAACACCAGACATAACTGTATAAATATTTTCCTTCAGTGATCCCTGAAATTAAGCAGGCTATTTATAAATCAAAAACACCCAAGGACTCAAAAAAGAAACCTAAGTCTTTTAACGAGATCAGTCAAAAACCATAGTGGGTCACCACTGTGTATGCTCAAAGACCCAATTTCTTAAGAAATTTTCTTTTATAAATACAGACACACAAAAGGGACATCTCCTCGTTTGCTGTAGAAGTTTCACTGGTTTTACATACATGTTCAATGCTTACACACAAAACAACATTGTGATAATATGCTTTCATACAAATTTGCCAAAAATGAATAAAATAAACCAGATCTCTAAATGGCAAAATTTTCTGCACCCAGCATTGAAAATGGTGAGAGAATGAAATACATAATATAGCAAACTGTAAAAGTTAACACTGGCAATTTAAAGAGTGGAGAAAAATAATAAGAAAAATAATAGAAAAAACTAAGAAGTTCAAGAAGAAAACATTTTGATGGATGAAAAGTGTATTACAGTGATAGATTACAAGCCATTGTATAGAGGTTTGTCATAAGACCTGCATGACTTTCACAATCATTAACTATATTTTGGAGACTTACATCAAAATAAATAGCTGGATTTTTTTTTCTTTTAGGGCACTGTTTGTCGTTGTTGTTTCTTTTTAAATAAACACAATAGAATATACAATGACATTATAAAAGCATGGAATATAACTTGTTCTAATTCTGTCCCCAATATTTCCCCTCCTCCTTCTCTTCCCTGTACTGATCTTTCTGTTATTTACTAATAGTTTTATTTTAATTAGTGTCTTGTTGATGTACACGATGATGAGATTCGCTATGGTATGCTCTTATGTGAACATAGGAAAGTTAAGTCTGATTCATTCCAAGAACTTTCCCAATCTCATCCCTGCTCCCTTTGTTTCCTCCTCCTTTGTTTATTCCTCTCATCTTTTCCTTATTTTGGGTTAGCTTCCACATATCAGAGAGAACGTTCCACCTTTGCCTTTTTGAGACTGGCTTATTGCCCTTAGCACAATAGTTTCAAGCTATATCCATCTGTAGGGCATGGCTTTCCTTGGAGAATAGGTCCACATGTACTTTCTAGGTGGCACTGCTTTTGAAATTATTCTAATATTCAATATACACTGATGTGAGCATTCCCTATTAAATTTTCCCATTTTCTATGAGTTTCTGATTTTGGAATACATAGAAATCCATTCCATGTGCACTCATAAAGATACCACATATTTGAAGGAAACAACACAAGTGATTGAACAGCAATACAATTGAGGAAGAGTCTTCTTATCCTACCATGTTTATAATTATTTGGAGCCAGTCAGTAACTTCACAATCTTCTTCAGACAAATGCAACTTTAACTTATTAAAAACTCCTGGAGCCCGGCATGGTGGTGCATGCCCATAATCCCAGCAGCTTGGGAGCCTGAGGCAGGAGAATTGCAAGTTCAAAGCCAACCTCAGCCAATTTTGCAAGGCCCTAAGCAACTTAGCAAGACCCTGTCTCAAAAAATAAAAAAGGGCCAGGGATATGGTTCAGTGATTAAGCACCCCTGGGTTCAATTCCTGGAATGTATGTATGTATGTATAATTAAATAAATAAAAATACGTATTAAAAAAAAACAACAACTGGAATTTCACTCATTGGAAGAAATGCCAATGCAGACAAATGCACCTTTTTCTTTTTTACGAGACAGAGGGAACATGAGTGAGAGACAGAAAGAATCAATTTTATTTAGCTTTTCATGTGGCTTTCATTGCTTGGATCATCGTGTAAATAGTGCTGGGGATCAAACCTATGTCCTCACACATGCCAGGCAAGCATGTATCTAATATAGTTCTGAATTAGTGCTTAACATATGGTGCTATTTCTCCCATAGATAGGATAATGGATACTGGGATCAAGTCATGGGAATGAGAATAGTGCCACTCATTATTACTGTTAGTGACCCACTAGCAAAATTTTTGCTTCCTGTTCCTATGACATTATGCTTTTCTGGCCTAGAGGTCTTACTTCCAACAGAAGTGCTTCCGCTGGAACACACACCTGTGGTTCCATGGAATTTAAGAGTGCTGCCAGACACGTTGGGATCCCCATGCCCCCAGTCAACAGGAAGAAAAGGTAATTACTATGCCACTGAGGTGACTGATCTTGAGTACATAAGGGAAATTGGAGTACCACTCCATAATGCAGGTAAGGATGAAAATATCTGAAATACTGGCGATCTTTTAGGGCTTCATTTAGTATTACCATGTCCTACGATTAAGAACAATGGAAAACTGCAGCTCATTACTAGAAGGGCTACTAATGGTCCAAACCCTCAGGTTCTTTAACACCAGGCAAAGAATCAAGCCAGCTGAAGTACTTGCCTAAGGGAAGAATGGGTAATGGAAGTAAGTAGTTATAAATACCAGCGATGACCATGTGACCAGAAATGAGGATTAGATATGAGGATTAGAAATGAGGATAGAAATGAGGATTATTATTGTCATGAGTATTCCTCCTTATTTTGCAGTGAACATGTTTGCATGTGTGTGTAGAAATATCTTTGTTCTGTTCCCTTTCTTACTCCCTTGTCAATTAACCTGGTGTGTATTAACTTAATATGATTGCATTTAATTGCAGTATTTTAGTGATATCAAGGGGTACAGTAAGCATCACTCTAAAGCTTGATCTCTACTGGGGAAAAGCTTAGAGCATTTCTGGCTGTATTCAGGATATTTATGTCATGTTTGGGAGAATTATGACCTTGTTACTATCTTTATTTTGAGAGTAAGTATGGTTTAAGTAAATGTGCACAGGTCCCAAGTTGACAAAGAGTGTACTTCTGATGAAGACATCTGTGTTTCAACTTGACTGAGCCACGAAATGCCCAGATGTTTGGTTAAATATTATTTCTGGATGTGCCTATAAGGATATTTTTGGATAAGATTAACATTTGAGGGGTTGGGGATTTAGCTCAGTGGCAGAACACTTGCCTACACATTCAAGACCCTGAATTTGGTCTTTGGCTCTAAAAATAAATAAATAAATAAATAAATAAATAAATAAATAAGATTAATACTTGAATTGATGGACTGAGTAAAACAGATTGTGTTCCTCAAATTGGGTGGGCATCATCCTATACATGGAAGGTCTGAATATAATGACATGATGAATAAGTAAGAATTCTCCATGCTTACATGACTATGTTTGAGCTGGGGCATCAGCCTTTTCCTGTGTTTGAACACTGACTCCAACTAAAACTGGAACTTACATTTATTACTCTACTGGCCTCCAGTTTTCCAAGTACAGATCTTGGATTTTTCAGCCTTCATAATTGTGAGTTAAGGTCTTATAGTAAATGTATGATTTGTATGTTTGTGTGTGTGTGTGGTATGGGCATGCACACACTTATATTTCTCTTAGAAACCCTAATACATAAAATAAACACCAACATAAACTTGGAACAAGTTTGAATATCAGTGAATATAAATGAAATAAATAAGTTATTCTCCTATTTAAAAATATGTATTGTTGGACTGGATTTTTTTTAAAAAAACTCATACATGGTATTTACAAGAGCCACATTTAAAAACCAAAGGATAAAGTAAGATTAAAAATCAATTGATTTTGCTAGGTGTGGTGGCACACATTTGTAATCCCAGTGGCTTAGGTAGCTGAGGCAAGAGTATCACAACTCCAAAGTCAGTCTCCACAATTTAGCAAGGCACTAAGCAACTTAGTGAGACCCTGTCTCAAAGCATAATATAAAAAGGGTTGGGGATGTGGCTCCGTGGTTAAGAGCCCCTGGGTTCAATCCCTGGTACCAAAAAAGAAAAATTATTTTCCTTTTTTACTATCCATAAAGATGTAAAGAAACTAAGAAAAACATTGGATTGATGACACAGAAAGAATTGGCTACTGCCAAGGTTGAAACATGGCAATGAAAGAAAGGAAAAACTACTTGAGTCTGTAATTTTAGGTTTTGTGGGTCATCTAATCTCTTCCATAACTACTCTGCCATTGTAGGTCAAAAGCAGGCATGGCAGCCACTAATCAGTGTGGTTGCTTTGCAATAAAACTTTATTTAGAAAAACAGGCAATAGGCAGGATTTGTTGTGGTATGCTGACCTTTACCTTAGAGAGCCACAGAGTCCACTTGTGTGCTAATGTTCCTGAATGAAGTCATGGAGTAGACTATCTACCTATTCTGAACTCTTCTGTGAAAGGGGAGTAACAGGGCTTGGGGATCGCTTTGTTATAGCAATTTAGTCTTCATCCTAACTAATATATTGGTTTAATAATAATAATAAATTAGAAAAAATAAGAAATCAGATCAAAATAAATAGCTAAAATGATAGCAAATTTGGTGAGGTAAAAATGCAATATAAAAACAGGAAAAATAAATACAAAATTAATCTTTTGAAGCAAAAATAATCCCCCAAAAGATAGATTAACTCTTGGTGATCATTTAAAAAAAACAGATATATATATTTATTCTTTTACATATATATGTAAAAGAATTAAAAGAGAGGGGCTGGAGAGTTAGCTCAGCAGTAGAGTGCTTGCCTGGCATGCCCGAGGACCTGGGTTCAATCCCCAGCACCATGTGTACAACTAAATGGAGGAAAAATAAAACCTAGATGAAAAAATAAAATCAACTCTCTCCTCTTTCTCTCTCTCTCTCTTAAAAAATTATGAGATTACTACATCAAAATCAATGGAAAATACTTTGAAAATTTAGAGTAAATGGATAGTATTCCTAGCAAAATATTAATTACCAAGACCAAAGGAGTAAAATTACTATAGACAAGAAAGGAAAGCTGATTTAAAAAA
>PVKS010010381.1:0-60378 GCA_004027875.1 Aplodontia rufa | reverse complement strand
GGGGGGGGCTCTCCTGGGGGTAAATCTAATATCCAGAGTCTATTCACATTTTATATTATTTTGTTAAAAACTTTATGGTTGTTCAATAATAAAAATAATAAAATAAATTAAAGTAAAATAAAAAGGTTTAAGCTTGTTGGATCCACAAGAAGACAAATGAGACAAATAACGAAATCTTAAGAGTGTGGTTTTTGTGCAAATGAAAGTACAGTGGATATGGGGTAGGAGTGGGGAGGGATGGGCAGATTCTGTTTCCAATAATGTCAAAGTAGGTTATTATGGAACCATTCTGTCACCAAAAACAACCAGAAAAGCTGACGGGAAAAACAAAATAAAAATCTACTTCACAGTATCAGAGAACTAGCAAGATAACCAGAATGTAAAGGAAAGGAACTCAACTGAAATAAGTTTGACATTCTTCATTCCTTCTTTTAAGATTATTTGCTGATTCATGTCACATAGGGGTAAGGAGGCCAAGAAGCTGAACAAAAGGAGACACTTGATGGATAAGAAATTGAGCAGAATTTTTGACAGCCTCATAGAGTGGTGAGACACAGATTGGAGATTAGGGAGTATCAAGGAACAGAGGTCTTGGATAACTCTCAAGATGTACATTTAGGAACCTTAAAGTGTTACAACCAAAGACGAAGGATAAACTAGAAATACACTTGCTCTTACAAAGGACAGAAAACCAGCTTCAAACCACCTCATTCACAAACTAGATGAAGGTCACCCTTTCTAACTCAATTGCCTGCCATAATGAGAGGCTATGTATCTTTTTTTCCTGGAGATAAATTGTATCATCTAGAACCTGGGTCAATGTTTCATTTTTAAATATCCAAAAGCTGGAATATAGTAAAAATATAAGCAAAGCATGCTAAAAGGAAAGAGAATAGCAAAAAGGATCAATAGAAAAAATGTAAAAACAAATTGGACAGCAAGTAATGCAGATATTGGAGTCATCAGACATGAACTTCAAAATGACTGAGATTAACATATCTAAGAAATCATGCAGCAAGTTTGAAATTGCGGCAAACACTGAAGCACATGAGGTAGAATACACTTAATAGTCTAGAGCTGGGAGAAAGCTCCATAGTAGCTTCCAGTAAGATTTTTATATGTACATTCAGAAGCAAATTAAACACAGAAAATGAAAAGACCACTGAATTAGAAAAATATATCAATAGGAAATATCCATATTGTAGGACAAAAGTGGAAAGGATGGAAAATAGATTGAAAAAGTTTGAGAGATATAAGTGATGAAACTTTGGTATTTTGGAGGTCCCAGAAAGATAGGAAAGAGAAAGGGCAAGAACAATATTTTAAGACACAGTGGTGAATATTTTCCAAAACTGATAATTATTACAAAGCCAGAAATTCGAAATTCATTTGAATCTCAAGCAGGATAAAGTAAAATACCATACCTCTGTATATCACTGTCAAACTGCTATAAACCAAATACAAACCTTAACAATAGCCTGAAATGCCATATTCTTTAATTGGTTTTCCATTATTATTATTATTATTATAACATCATTATATCTTAGGATGTGCTGTTATATAAATAGGTTTATTTAGTCCAGAGTTTTTGAGGTTTAAAGTTCAAACAGTATAGTGTGAGTTCTGGCAAGGACCTGCCATTTATGGCTGTGTCACCTCATGGGAAGCAATCACATTGCAAGTTGGGATACCTGAACATGGAATGGGGTCAGTCTTGTGACTTCTTATAAGACCCAATCTCTCAAAGTTCCCACCACATTGAGGTCCTGCTTCTAGCAGATGAACTGCCGTAGGACTCATTCAAACATATCCAAGCCATATAAGCAGAAATAGAAGAAAAAAAGAAACAACAGATAGAGTCAATTGAAAACAAAAAGCAAGATGGTAGATTTAAACTCATAACAAAAAATCATATTAAACGTAAGTTATCAAAATATTACAGTTAGATTGTGAAATTGTATCACACAAAACATTTACTGACTATAAGAAACACATTTAAAAATATACTATACTAATATTAAAAAGGAGCTGCAGTCAATATAAGATAGTTTACCCAAGCAACAATATTTTTCAAGGAAAATAGTTTTAATTTCATACCAATAAAGTGGTCAATTCATCATGAGAACACACATAACAAACTTGAAATATTTATGTACTTATTTCATAGGTTCAAAGTATATAAAGCAAAAATACATAGAAGTGAAATGAGAAATGACATTCAAAAACATCAGTAAAATAGAGGAAAAGAGTCAGGGGAGGGAGGGAGTAAGCATGGGGAGGGATATTGGCCAAATTGTATTGTTGTGTTGTGTGAATATATAACAACAAATCATACCATTATGTACAACTCTAATGCACCAATAAAAATATGAAGGAAAAAAAAAGCCTAAGTGAAATAAATTCATTTTGAAATGGGAGATTAGGGTTATAGATCAATAGTAGTACATGCACTTAGCACGTACAAGGCCCTGGATTCAATACTCAGCACAAAAAGAAAACAAATGTTAAAGAAAATAATGGAAGTCATTGTAATTTCAAACAAATATCATATTAATGTTGACTCACACAAACCTAGAGAAAATGGGGCAGGATAACTAAGTGGGTAGCTTTTTTTCTAATTCTTTATTTTGAGATAGGGTCTTGCTAAGTTGCTTAGGCCTTCTCTAAAGTTACTGAGACTTGAACTTGTGATCCTCCTGCCTCAGCCTCAGGAGTTACTGGGATTACAGGTGCGCACCACCTTGCCCGGTTAGATCTTTCATTTTCACAGAGTTCAGACAGGTGATATAAAAGAATGAAGATAGATTTTTGAATAATCTGTATTTCCACATAAATTTGTTTTTTCTATTTTCTTTGATAGCCACGTTTTTTTTTCTATATGTGTTCATAATTTGGTGATCAAAAGATTGAATCCTGTCACCAGATTGTCAAGATTTGAATGTAGAGTTTTTATACTTTTAATTTAGCTATGCAATCTTGGGAAAATTATGTAATTAGCTTCCCATTTCCTCATTAACAAAATAGGGGAAATAATCATACCCATTGTTTATTTATTAAAAATAATTTATGGAGCAATTGTTATGTGTCATGTATGATTCATAGAGCAGGAGATAAAGCAAGAAGGAATGTATACAAAGATCGACGGTCCAAAGTTGCTTAAAAGGTAACATACAATAAATAAGGAAATTCATAGGAGGTGATAACCATGGAGGAAAATGAACTAAAGAGAGAAGGGGACACAAAGGGTAAGGTATTAAAGGAGATATTAGTTTTCACTAACTTTTCGACTGGAAGATGACATTCAAGCCAAGATTTAATGAAGTGAGAGCAAGATGCAACAGTCTTTAGAAAGTTCATTATGGGCAAAGGGGACAGAAAATGCAGGCCTAAGGCACAAGCATGCCTGAACTATTTGAGAAATACCAAGAATGGCAGAATGTCTGAAGCAGAGACAGGGTCAAAGAAATAGTTCACTGGAAGGACTAATTTTTACTCTTAGATGAGGAAGTGTAACAGGGTTTTGAGCAGACTTAGTTTAATGGGACCAGTTTGACAATAGATTGAAGGAAGGCAAGAATGGAAATTGCAGGTGATTAAATCAGCCACATGGGAAATGATGATTCTTTAGTCCATGAAGTAGTGCTGTTTTGCCTTCAGCAATATAGGTTCCAGTTTTGTAGGTCTTCCAATTTGTAAAAGAAACAAAATATAAAAATCTTTAATATTCTGATTTTATTAGATTGGATCAATCTTGTTTACTTTGTTTTCTCACATGTGTAGACACATACATACAAAATCTGTGTCTCCTGAATTTTGTCTTGGATCATTGTTGATGGAATACTGTTTCTATCCCTCCATTGTAAGGAGGTCTTTTCTCCACAGATGGTTCTACAGTCAGGATGTGCTTGATTTCTCTTCTGACTTATTCCACACTTTTTGGTGTTGTCTTTCATTATACTGTCCTGAGTTTTGAAATAGCCTCAATTGTAAGAGAAATATTAAAGGAAACATAGGAAATGGACTATTGTTATTGTAGAGACTCTGAGCTAAGTTTGGCAATAGCTTTTTTATATTTATTTCGAAATATGAGGAACTAATCACTGACAAAAGGTTACATGATTAGGGACTGGAGTGCGGCTCAGCAGTTGAAATAGCACTTGTCTGGCATGTACAAGGATGCAGGTTCAAACCCCAGCACCACGTACACAACTAGGTTTCAAAGCAACAAAAGCCACATGAAAAACTAAATAAAGTTGATTCTTTTTTTCTTGCTCTCTCTCACTGTCCTACTCTCTTTGAAAAAAAAATAAAAGAAATACATGATTAAAACAGTCTAATTTTGATTTAGCATTAGGATGGAAAAACAACAGTATACATTGACCATGCACTTAAACAATGGCTAGAAATGCAAATTGTGGAGCACTTTCTAAAAAACGTTGAAATATCCACCCAAACTTTTATTTAAAGAGTAAATATTTTAAAATCCAGTTTCTAACATAAGAAATATTTAGCAATGTTTTGTAGTAAATGCTGCAACACTCAATGTTATTTTTTAATAAAATTAATACATTTTACTTTTTATTTATTTGGTGCTAATGATAGAACCTAGTGCCTCACACATGCTAGGCAAGTGCTCTGCCACTGAAGTACAACCACAGCCCCTACTTATCATTATTAATAGAATATTTGGTTTAGAATTATATTGAAATGATATTTTAGGATAGTATATCAAAAGTGAGGTACATAAATCAGGTCTAAAACAGGTTCCTCTTTCTATTGGCATTAATAATAAAAATTCAGTGGTTGAAGAGTAGATTTTAAAATGATGCAGGGAAAGAAGTAATAGGTAATCCATTTCTCAATAGTTAGTAAATTGCTTTGTTATATATGAATTTATTCAGGAACTTTATACTTCCTTCTGAAATTCTATAAACTCGGCTGCAAAGGCGAAGTATTGTAATACAATGGAAGTTGTCTTCCATAATATTCTAAAAAAAAGTTCTAAGTTTGCAAATTGTTAGACAAAGTGTCTTGAGATCTGATGAACGCACATCTTAGGCAGTTAATAATATCTTTAAACTCGCTAAAGTTAGCTAAGCAAACTTCAGAACAGTTAGAGATATGGGACATAGTTGCTTGCTTTTCTATTTGGACTAAATTGGTTGAGTTCTGTCATCTTCTACTATATACAAAGCTTATGGAGTGTTCAGCAAGTGACTGTCAGCAAGGTAATCTTGGCAGAGAGGATCATTCATTTACCTAATAAGGAGGACATTCAAAGGCTAACCTTGAAGAAACTGACCAGCCAGTTCCTTCTCATTTGCAGTGACTGAGAAGAATGTAGAACTCTGTGATAACCATACTCTTTATCAGGCCCTTAATAAGTTTCAGGCATCAAGTTCTGATTCTTGGGGATATTTCTATGACCAGTGAGACAAAAGTCTCACTTTGTGTTTTAAAGTGAGAATCTGTGTGAATGTATGTGGTCATGAGTGGTCATAAATATGATCCCCTCATATGTGCAACCTGCAAATCACAAAGGTAGTAGTTAGGTCTTGGCTGTTTGAGATTTCATAATACAAATGTTTATTTTGTTTCTAAGAACCATTATTAAGCTTAGAAATTTGTGCAGGGCAAAAGCAGTGAGAGTAGGGGTATATATCCAGTATTTACTACCTGGACTCCTACTCCTAAACTGTGTGTATAGCAGCAATCCTGGATCCTCATCAAAGCTCCATTGTATTTTAAGACTCATAACAATACCTTTTAAAATACATGAAACTTGGAAATAACTATCATTTTCTAAATACATAGTAAGAGCCAGGTAGTATACTAGGGACCCTTCCTCTGAGTGCAACATTTGACTCTCACCACCTCTATTATGGTACCTAGTATACACTTATTTTAACAACAAAGTTACTGTCAGAGGGGTCCATGCCTAAGGTCATATAGCTGCTAAGGGGCACAACTGGATATTTAATGTATGCCCATTTTAATTTTACTGCTTGTGGACCCCTGAGTCTGGGAAGTAAGATGTTATGTAGATGAAAAAAAATTACATAAATTGTTGAATAAATAAAAGTGTGATTTTTCATTTACTAGTTTCTATGGTTTAGTTTGTGGTGAAAGCAGAAGCACCATTTTGAAAGCTGACTTTAGTACAATATAATTAACTTTTTCTCTGCTTTAACGGGTGCCTAGAAGCTGTGACACTGGGCCTTATATCAGTTTTTAAAATCTTGCTACGGGAAGCTCATACAGTTTGTAGATTTGTAGGGAGGAAGTGTAATTTTTAGTTTTTAACCTTTAACCACTCTGAAAAATTTTGTTGTTCAGTATTGAAGAATCCTAAAAAGACAATGTAACATCATCTGTGTCACATGATATACTTAGTCCCATCATATAGTTTATGAGCAATAGCTAGGTAGCATTTCACAAGAAGAAAAATAACTCTGGGTATTCACTTTGTAAAAATGAGTTGTGTTGCAATAGGCAGATTCACTTACACACACATATATGCACATACACATTTGTGATGACCTTTTATTCAGAGAAGTCACACAAAGATGTCAGTCAAACTGATATTACTTCAAGTCTGGGAAGAGTCTTGCAGAGTTGTATTGTGCACCCCTGGGGTAAAGATACACTTAAGTACTTTCAATTCTACTTTCTTTACAGACAAAAGTAATTGATAATATCTTACAGTATAAATTATGAAAGGTCAGTTCCCATGTTTATAGAATTCTTAACAGAGAATATACCACTATGTCCTTTATGGCTAATTGACTTTGTTGCTTTTATGTTATACTGCTGACAATTTCAAAGGAAGAGTATTTCAAAACATCCTCTCATATTCTAGCCTAATATATTTGCCTTCCCTAATAATATTAAGCTTAGACTCATGAAATCTGTTATTTAAATGTTCCATCATTTTTGTTGTTCATAACAATCTGTGAGTTTTCCTATTATTACTTTAAATTACATTTGTAAAATATTTTATATTTTAAAAAGGAAATAGTGTGTATATGTACACATATAGATATACATCTCTCTCTTTCAATATATGTAAATATTTATATATGGTGTCATGAAACTATATATATGGTTCATTAAGAAAATTATTACGTACTTATGAATTAAGAGACTGTTATACACTCCAGACTAATAAAAATCCTAATAACATTTCTTTTAAACAATTAACTTGTAATATGCTATAAACTTTGAATCTTAAATATCAAAATGAAAATATTATTTTATTCAGTCAAGTTTTGCATGATTTCCTTTTTAATAGAGATATTTATTTGTTGAACAATCATACAAATTTTAACAAAATAATATATAATGTATATAGATTCTGAAAATTGGATTTTCCCCCAAGAGTGCCCCTCCAATTACCCACCCTTATCCCTCCTTTGCCCTTCCCAAAACATCTCTAAAAAAAGTATTAGGTCTAGTTCCAGCCTCCACAGATGAGTGAAGACATTTCTTACCATTAATGATGGTCAACTTTTCCTACTGAATGAGTTATTTTTCTCTTATTTAATGTGACAAAATTGCCTCTTCACATCAATTTGGAATCATAGGTAGATTTAAACTGAAATAGACAATCTCCTTTCCATACAAAACCTAGTCAGATATTTAGCTTCTAATACCAAAACTTTGTTCTACGCCACTCAATACTTTCTATTTCCTGTTTCCTGTTATAAATTGAATAATTTATATTTGTCTATTTAAAATTTTCTTGTCCAATACACCTAAGCTTTGTTTTTCACATTATGTTACAGCATAAATAGTTGCTTTGAATAGGACAACTGAAAACAAAATGAGACTTGGGAAGAAAATCTAAATGACTGGGGGGAATCTTTACAATTATTTAAATTTTGAAATAGTGATTTTCATACTTTTCTTTGTTCTTTATATCTGACTCACTAACTGCATAACTTAAATGCACAAATGTAAAAGTTATTGTCTTATAGAATGAGTCAGATTTCTGTTGCATAAAAATTTTATAGTAGTTACATTGAGTATGCTGGAGTTACGAGTTAAGCTTTAAACAACTAACTAAAGCACACTGGAAAAAAAATCTTCACACAAGAAGGTGATAATTTAAATATAGCTCTAAAATAAAGTCCAAATAAAATTCAGTACAATTTAGCTCAGTTTTTTCTTTTTATTTTTTTTTCTTGAGACATGGTCTCACTAAGTTGTTTTGGGCCTCACTAAGTTGCTGAGACTGACCTTTAACTTGTGATCCTCCCAAGTCACTGGGTTTTAGGCATGTGCCACCATGCCAGGCTGTGGTTGTTTTGATGTAGATTGATACTCCAAATTTAAATAGCAAAGTATTGGGTCTTTAAAGGTGAATATAGTTTTTCCAGTATAATGTGGTATTAATGAGCTTTAATGAGCCAGTGGAATATCCTTGAAAGAATGATAAAACTTTGTAGGTATATTTAATGTACCTACTATGTGCTAGGTACTATATTCAGTCCAGAGAAGATATGATAAATTTCTTGTCTTAGAAGGTTCACCTTCTAAGAAGGAATATGCCCACTTTGTATGTGTGAATTACAAACTCTGTTGATTGTGAATATGTAATCCCTTCTTGGTTGGAGCTCAGATGGCCCTTGACATTTTAATTCATATTTGTTTTTTTTTTTAAATCAGAGCTCTATGGTTATTTATAGCAGTTGGGTTCATCTTGACATAATCCTACATGTGTGGACTTTTATTTTAGTTTGGGATCTCGTCCTTTGCTCTCACCCTTTTCCCTCCCACTGTCTCTCCTCCACTCCCTTGTTCTCCTTGCTCTGCTCTGTTATACTTTCTTTTGCTAATCTATCTATTTATATGTAGTTAGTTCTTTTTATTTACACTGAAAGAATAAATTACCTGTGGTACATTTATATATGTACATAACAAGGTATTTGAAGGATTTATTCTGCACTGCCGCTCCCTTCCCATCCCTCCACCTAACCTATTGATTACCTTCTTTGATACTCTTGGTCTTCCCTGTGGGTTTATGATACCCTATGCTTCCCTCCTCTTTTCCTTTAGTTTACTCTAGATTCCACATGTAAGAAAAGCTTTGATTTTCTAAGTATGGCTTATTTCACATAGCATGCTGTTCTCCACTTCCATCCATTCACCAGCAAATGCCATAATTTCATTCCTCTTTATGGCTGAGTAGTACTCCATCATGTATATATACCATAATTTCTTAGTCCAATCTTATCGAAGGATATCTGGGTTAATTCCACAATTTAGCTACTGTGATATTTGATTTTTTATTTAATGAGATATAGGATGTTTAAATGATAGCAAAATATTCCCTTAAGTGAGTATCAGTGCCTTTTCATATTGTCCTACTTTCCACTTACTTATATAACTCTTGCTTTGAATGGTGAATGGCAGTATAGTCAGTCTTTTTTTTCCCCACTGTCCTATTTTCTAGATTCTTATTGTTCTCTTTCAATGTATAATTGATATATCGTATAATAATTTATGTTAAATATCAGCACAGTAGGGTTGGTGCGACTAAAACTTTGATTGGCAGACAGTCATTTGCACGGTACCATATGATCATTGACATTTGAAAATTAGTTGTTTTGCTCAACTTGTTAACACTACTGGTTCCTCCCCAATTGAGATTTCAAAACACAAAGAGAAAAGGTCCAGTATGGGCAGGGAAGGTAAAACAAAAACAAAAACAAAAACAAAAAACAGGAAAAATATAGTAACAATTAAGCTGTGACTAATAGCTATATTAATTTATTCATCCATTTAGCATGCAAAAGACTCTGTGCTTTGAGTGAAGCTACAAAAACCACCTTTCCATTTAAATAAATATGTCTAGTTTTTGCTCTTATGTATGCTATTGTGTAATGAAGAAAGCAGACACCAATCTTACAATTATGGAGAAAAACTAAATTTGCCACCATGTAAAGAGTATAGGGCTTTGTGGAATATAAGATAAAATAGAACAAAACTTGAGTGTATCAATATGGATATTGATTAAAAACATTTCCTTATTTATTAAATTATTAAACAGTAATGAAAGGATTCATTGAATTGTAAATTGCTTTGATATTTTTATCAAAAAATTCAAAAGAATGATAAAGCTTGATTTGAAAACTGTCCACAAATTATAATAGCCAGTTTGCAAGATGATAGGGCTACCACTACAACCACATATTATGGACACATGAAATAGAATTGTATGGTATTTATGTAGCTGGAGCCTTGAGTTATTTTCTGAAACTCTTCTTACTGGAAAACTCTGCCCGTTCTCCTTGCTTCCCCACCTACAATAGGTACACTTTGAATTCCATGCTTAGATCATTCTCCTAGGAGAGCTTAATATGCTTTTTTGTTGTTGTTGTTGTTGTTGTTTTTTTAGGGACAGTGAGAGAGAAAGAGAGAATTAACTTTATTTAGTTTTTCATGTGGCTTTTGTTGCTCAGAGACTTCATTGTGTACGTGGTGCTAGGGTTTGAACCCGTGTACTCGTGCATGCCAGGCAAGCGCTGTAATGGCTGAGCCACTGCTCCAGCCCTTAACACATTTCTTATAAGCAGATGCTATGTGAATTTGGACACTGGAAACTTGAGGCCACACTATTTGGCCACTTCTGATGGATGAGGTGATCAATATATCATGGCATAGCTATAAACCATTTGTGGTACACTAGCTGGAAAGTTCAGCTGTTAGCTTGTTTTAATTTTTTTTAGGATTTACTACAACCTGACACAAGTACATACTTGTTTGTTTAGGACATTCTTCACTAAAGCATAGCATTTATGAAAGTAGGGTCTTTACCTTTTTAAATCTTTGTTGTATTCCTGATGCTTTGCAAATAATTGCCACAAAGTGAGCGTTCCATGTATTTTCAGTGGATTAATGACTACACTAATTTGCATGTCAGCTGTTTTTATTTTCCTTTTTATTTTTAGCACCTACTCAGGTACCTAGATCATTGTATGCATTTTGGAGTAAATAGTACCCCAAATTATAAGGGTTCATACAGGAAAGTTAGAGACTTTAGGCTATTGCTTAAAAGCATTAAGAATCCACTGAAATGTTATAAAGAAATATTACTAAGTTTCATTTTAGAAAGCAAATTTCTTGCTTTATGTGTCTCTAAATAGTGACGTCTTTGTACTCATACTCATCCAATCTCACATTCTTAAATTAATATAACACTTTCCCCTTCTCCCTAATTTCTAATAATGTGTGACAACCTGACAATTTAATTTGAGCAAGCTATATCCATCTTATCTTTTATTTCCTATGTTAATTAGGACCTTGGAAATTATTTCTCACTTTAATTAGGGCCTTGTTCAATCAGTTGTGGTTGTTAAACTCATATCCTTGACTTTGGTATATTTTCCATCCAAAGTCCCTGTTTGCTTTATAACCATTTAATTCTACAACATTAGCCATCTCATTTATCTAAACAAGTACCTGCAATGATTCTTCTCTGATTAAAGATA
Organism: Aplodontia rufa; assembly: GCA_004027875.1. NCBI lineage: Eukaryota > Metazoa > Chordata > Mammalia > Rodentia > Aplodontiidae > Aplodontia > Aplodontia rufa. The sequence continues at coordinate 48,886 of PVKS010010381.1, read as the reverse complement.
AATTCTACCCAGCATGGTGGCACATACCTGTAATCCAATCCCAGCAGATTATAATATATGTGAAATAATGGGAGGCTGATGTAGGAGGATCACAAATTGAAAACCAGCCCCAGCAATTTAGCAAAGCCCTAAGCAACTTAGTGAGACCCTGTGTCAAAATAAAAATAAAAAATAAAAAGGTTGGGGATATGGCTCAGTGGTTAAACAGGTTCAATCCCTGGTATAATATAAACAAACAAACAACATGCATAAATTTCCAGTTTTCTATTTCAAATATGTACAATGTAACATTACTTTCTACACTCATTCATATAAACTGTGAAATTTAATCTTCTTGTGAGATGAGCAAAGATTGCCCCTTCCAAATTTTTAAAAAAGTAACTTCAAAGTTGAAGAAATGTTGCAAAATATTATTTCAAAGATTTCATATCCTTTATCCAAATGTACCCAAAATTAAAAGTCCTCATATTTGCTTTGTCATTCTTTATGTATATATTTTTGGACCATATATGAATATATCACAACCAATTTGTGTTTCTACCCCAATATATTCCATTATGCATTTCTTAAGTTCAAGGACTTTCTCATATATAGATAGTAAATTTACCAATAATAAAACATTTAATATTAATACAAAGTTATTTGTAACTTATCATAAGTAAAATATATGTATTAAAAATATAGATTTTTACTTGCCAAATGTCACACTACTGTCATTTATAGATATTTTCTCCCAAGTTCACCATCCAGTTCTATATTACACATTGTATTTAGTAGTCCTTTAAATCTTTTTAATCTTCTCTAGTCTAGAATATTTCCTCAGCTTTCCTTGACTGTCATCATAGTGATATTTTTTGAAACTACTGACAAGATATTTTGCAGAATTTCTCATAATTTGGGTTTGTCTTTGCTTTCTCATGATAACATTCAATTACACATATTTGGGGGTGGTCTGGAACACTAAATAATATGGCATACTTTTAGTGCATTATATTATGAGATTCATGAATGTCAGTCCGATTTTTGGTGATTTTTACTTTTGATGACTTAAAGTGATGGTTACTAGATTTATCCACTACAAATCATATGCTATACCCTTGTGGTTAAGACTCTATGGTAGATTATAGCATATTACAAAAATGGCCACAAGTGCTACCTATTTTTGTGTGTATTTTCTATTGCCATATGATTGCCATTTCTCCCATTAAGACATAGACTACCCAACCCTCAGCTAGTATAATACTAAACGGAGAAAAGCTGAAAGCATTTCCACTAAAATCGGGAATAAGACAAGGCTGTCCACTCTCACCACTTTTATCAATATTGTTCTTGAGAACCTAGCTGGAACAATAAGGCAAGAGAAAGAAATCAAAGGATAAAAATGTGAAGAGAGGAAGTCAAACTCTCCCTTTTTGCTGATGACATGATCCTGTAAGATCCAAAAAACTCCATCAGTAAACTGCTTGTACTTAAAAACAGATTTAGCAAAGTGGCAGGCTACAAGATCAACACTCATAAATCAATAGCTTTCCTATACAATAATAATAATAGGACTGATGAAGAAATCAGGAAATCAGTCCCATTCAAAATATCTTCAAAAAGAATAAATACTTGGGAATTAACCTTAACAAGGGAAATCAAAGATCTCTACAATGAAAATTTTTGGTCTATGAAGAATGAAATCCAGATGTCCTAAGAAGATGGAAAGATGTTCCATGCTCTTGGTTAGGCAGAATTAATAAATAAAAATGGCCATTTTACCAAAAGCTTTATATAGATTTAATGTAATCCATATTAAGATACCTATGTCATTCTTTACGGACATAGAAAAAGAAATTCTCAAATTCATTTGTAACAATAAGAAACCTAGAATTGCCAAAACATTACTAAGCAAGAAAGACAAGACAGGCAGTTTTGCCATACATACCAGATCTAAAACTATACCATAGAGCTCTAGTAACAAAAAGACAGTACTGGTATCAAGATAGGAAAGAAGACCAATGGAATAGAATAGAACACCCTGAAATAAATTCACAAATCTTTAAACATCTGATTTTTTACAAAGGGGGACAAAATATTACATGGAGGAGATACAGTTTTTTCAACAAATGGTGCTGGACAAATTGGGCAGCCACTTGCAGAAAGTTGAAATTAGACCCATATCTTTCTCCTTGCACGAGAATCAAATCAAAATGGATCAAGGAGCTAGGAATTAAACCAGCTGCCTTGCAACTCATGAAGACAAATTAGGTCCAACTCTTCAGCATTTGGGAGTAGGCAAAGATTTTCTCAACATGGCTCCTAAAATGAAGGAAGTAAAGTAAAAAATCAATGATTGGATGCCATAAAGCATAAAAGCTTTTGCACTGCCAATGAAATAATCAAAAGAGTCAAGAAGCTTCCTACAGAAATGGATAGAATCATGGGCTGTGATTCCTCTGACAGGGGTCTCATATCCAGAATCTGCAAAATCCTCAAAAATCTCAACTATAAAAACATAAACAACCCAATCAATAAATGGGCCAAAGAGCTAAACAGAAACTTCTTAACAGAGGACATTGATCAAGCCAATGAATACAGGAGAAAATGCTCTAAATCACTAGTAATCAGAGAAATGCAAATGAAAATTACATTAAGATATCACCTCACGCCAATCAGAATGAAGAAAATAAATAATAATAGATGCTGGAGGGACTGTGGAGAGATAGGGACACTAACACATGGTTGGTGGAGCTGCAGACTGGTACAGCCCCTCTGGAAAGCAGTGTGAGAATCCTCAGAAAACTAGGGATGAGCCCACCATATGATCCTGCTATTCCTCTCCTGGGTTTTCTTCCAGGGGATTTAAAATCAGCACTTTACAGTTATACAGCAAAATCGATGTTCATAGCAGCTCAATTTACAATAGCTAAATTATGGAAACAACCCAGATGTCCCTCACTGGATGAATGGATCCAAAAACTGTAGTACATATACACCATGGAGTTTTACTCAGCAATTAGAAACAATGATATTGCAGCCTTTGAAGGTAAATGGATGGCTATGGAAGAAATTATGCTGAGTGAAATCAGCATACCCCAGAAAACCAAGGGTCAAATGTCTTCACTCATCTGTGGAGGCTGGATCTAGACCCTGGTCATTGAGAAAGGAGGTCTATTATCATGTGTTAAATCCGGATAAGTTGTAATGTCATACAACCTAAGGCATTTGTAGAGATGTATTGGGAAGGAGGGGTGGGGGAAGGATAAGGATGGGTAATTCGGGATAAATGTAATTTTCAGAATTTACATATATATATAATTTTGTTAGAAGCTTGTTTGATTGTTCAACAAATAAATTTCTGAATGAAATAAATAAAAATAAAAATTAAATAAAAAAAAGACATAGACTACCCAAATTTCTGTTACGGCAGAAAGCTTCCATGACAATCTGCAGAATTTCAGATGTTGTAGATGTTTATTGATTCAGGCCAATGCACTTTGAGATGGTGTGTTATTCAGCAAAAACTAATAACTTTAGGGAGACACTTTGGTACTACATAAATACCCAGTTACACATACAACTATTGCCAACTAGATTTAAGATTCTTGCCAAAGTTAAATATTACTACAAAGATTGAAAAATGGAATTGCTTCTTTTTATTAAGATGAAGAATGTAAGGATGTGGCTTATATATCTTCTGAGGACACATGACTGGTAAGTGTCTATGCCAGTATTAGAACTCCAATCTTTTACCAGCTGGCCCATAGCATTTCTCAATATGCCATAAAAGGTAAGTGATCTTGTAGCGGAACTGGAATTCATAAGCCAAGTAGATACAAATTTCCAAGATTTCCTGGTGTTAGGAGAGGGACCCTTTGACCTCAAACATGTACCAAAGCACCTTTGGTACATATTTCATAAATATTATTATTTGTTTTGATTTTGAGTCAGGGTCTCTCTATGCCCAGGATAATCTCCAGCTCTTGGGTTAAAGCCATCCCCATTCCTCTGCTTCCCAAGTAGCTGGGGCTATAGGCAACCCCATAGGGGCCCAGTCACTGTTCCATAATTGATGGTAGTATGGGAAAGGCAGGATGGGTAATGTAGGAAAAGATATTAAATGCAGTTATTGTACCATTTTTTATAAACTTTTTTTTTTAAGAGAGAGGGACAGTGAGAGAGAAAGAGAGAAACAATTTTATTTAGTTTTTCATGTGACTTTCCTTGCTCTGAGACTTCAAACCCCAGTAGTGCTGGGGTTTGAACTCCTGTACTGGCACATGCCTGGCAAGCACCACAACTGCTGAGCCACCACTCCAGCCCTGTTATACCAATTTAAATTACTAATTGATTCATGAAAAGATATAAAGACAACATCTCTAGAAATTGCCTTTCCTGAGTATAATCAGGATAATCGTCATACTCCTTGATGAGTACTATCATTTTTGTAAAAAATAGTTCTTAGCATTTTTTTTAAGAGAGGGACAGTGAGAGAGAGAGAGAGAGAAAGGGAGAATCAACTTTTGTTTTTGCATGAGGTTTCAGTTGTGTATGTTGTGCTGGTGTCGAATGCACATCCTCGAGCATGATAGGCAAGTGCTGCAACCACTGAGCCACTGCTCCAGCCGAGTTCTTAATATTTTTGAAGTAGCTGTCCCATCCTTTCCCAACTCTGCAAAATAAACCACAAGTCACATGATAATACCCTGTGAGAAGAAGAGAGGTTCTTTGTCACTCCTTACAAATAAGAAAACAGACTTACAAATAAGGAAAAAAAATCATGGGCTAAAACTAAGAGCCAACTGGGAATAAATGAACAAGCACAGACTTGAACAAAGAAATCCCAACTTGCTAGAAAAGTTCCTTCTATATGGCATTGCACATTAGTCCTAAGCCTTCCAAATGCTAACAGTACATGAATCTTAAATCTATGCCTTGTGTCAGGCACTTTTCTACAATCCTTACGTGTATTTTAATACCATTTATTACTAAGGATTTTCTGCTGCACTACACATAAAGATATGCAAAAGTTCAGATATTTAGGTGTGGGTACCAATGCGTTAACTATTGCACCTTCCTTTCAAAGTCCTTTTTTCTTTACCTGAACGCAAAAAATTTAAGACTTAACTTGTAGTTTAAGACTACACCCAAGTCCTCTGTTTTCCCAGTGGAGCACATTCCACATTCCGTGGAATCAGCAACCAATGCCAACCAGAAAGAACACTAGAATCCTGTCAGGGTGCACGATTTCTAATGGACAATTGGTAGTGTCTTTCCTTTTTTGTTGTTGTTGTTGTTGTTGTTGCACCTGGGAGCTCAAACCTTAAGTTTCTCTTAGCATCTCTGTACCGCAGAGCCCATGGTAAGGGTGGGGTTGCTGGAACTTCCTCCAGCTCCCCACTAAGAGGCTCCTTGGCGCATTGGGCGAACGCAGTGTCTGCAAGTCGGCTTTTGCACCGTTGGGCCCCAGAGTGGACAGTGGGGTCGCTAGGGACCTTCCCGCGCGACAAGCTGACCCCACTGTCACTCTTGGGGGCCGTGCCTGCCAAGTATCGCGGGACTTGTGCACATAGCAGGAGCGGCAGCTCCAGGAGCAGCAGGAGCGCGCTCGGTGCGCACTGCCTCAGCTCTGGGAGGAGCGGGAGCGTGAGGGAGGAGGGCTTGGGGTGCTGGTTACGTAAATGATACTAGCCCAGTGAGAGGCCTCCAGGCTGGGGCTACGAGAGGGGGAGGGACCGCGAGAGAAGGAGGGGCTGAGAGGCTGCGGGTTGGGGTGGGGGGGGGGCGGGGGCCGAGGGCGAAGTGACCAGGCAGCGACGGCTGTGGTTCTGCCGAGGTGACAATGTGCTAGGAGCCCTCGCTCTGTCTTTCGTGCCTCCACGGCCTTGGCGCCCGGTCTGGCCGCGCTCGCGGAGCCCTACAGCCCACCGCTGCGCTATGAGGGCTCCTCTCTGGAGCTGGCCGAGGCCGGAGCCGGCTTGCTTTGCTTGTAAGGAAGTGTGAAGAGAGCGCGGGCGGGAGCTGGGGCTGCGCACCCAGCGGCACTCTCGGGCCAGCGCGGAATCCAGGTGAGCACCGGCTTGGCAAGCAGTGCTGTCAGCGCGGCTGGTCGGCGCCTGCGGGGCTTTATCAGAGGCTGATCCACTGCGTGGACCGCCCTTTTCTCTTCGCGGGATCCTTGGCTACGACAGCAGGTCTCTTTCTCTCACTCTCCTTCTCTCACACACTCTCTCTCTTCTCTCTCTCTCTCCCTCTCCCTCTCCCTCTCTCCCCGCTACAGTCTGGGACGAGCCCCCTCCGTGCTGCCACAGTGCCGGATCTGAGCGCCTCAAAGTCCCCCAGCGAGTGTCAGGGTGCGGAGCGGAACCCAGGGCAGGGGTAGGGGCGCAGGCGGACCTGGCGAGGCGGTCTCCTGGGAGCTAGGAGCACGCTTGCTAGCTGCTGCAGGTGCGGCGGGCGAATCCTGAGGCGCGGAACTTTCTGCCGCTGCCCTCCCTTCGCTAGGCTTTTTTCCGTTACACTGCCGGGCTGAGGTGCTCTGGCCCCCAGGTGCACCCTAGAGGCGCTTGGCGGCGGGGTTGGCTGGGCTCCTGGCTCGGACAACTTTCTCCCACCAGCTTCGGGAAGCGCTTGTTTGCGGTTTGTTCCTCCACCGGACACCAGACACACACTGGTTCTTGAGTGTCTTCCTGGACCTTAGCCTACCTATTCTTTTTCCCCTCTTGCTCTTTCAGTGCCTAGCCGCCTGTTTTCTTTCCGTGTGTATCTCTGACTCAGTTTCTGTCCCTCTGGCTCTCTCTGGCTTTTGGTCAGTCGTGTATCTGTTTTTCTTTCATTGTTTTTGCTTGTCTTTCTTGGGATGGCTCTCTGTCCCTATTATCTCTTCGCTTGTCTTTCCTTTTGCAGCATTTTCATTCTCTGCATTTCTGCTTCTCCCTTCCATCTCTGGCTTCCTCTGTCATGCCCTTGCCCCTGATCCTGAGGTGCCTTGGCAGGGGAGCACCCATCTTCTGGTGCTGAGATCTCTGCTCCGGGCCCGGGAAGACACCTGATTGGAGGCAGTATGCCCTTGTCCGAGCTGTCAGAGGGGCTCTAGGAGCTGGAGGGGCAGAGCGGAGGGCATCTGGCTAGCCTCCCGACCCAGAGTTCCAGGGAGCTGTGTTGGTGGGCATCGGAGCGCACTGAGACTGCTGCTCTGGGCTAGAAAGCTGCAAGAGCCCCTTCTGCACCCTTTTCTTTGGCTAAGGTTAGTTGGATTTCTAGGGGGAGTGTATATCTCCAGCTTTAGAGGCAACTGCAGAAGAGTCAGTAGGCAGATAAACAGAAGATTTCGGGTTCAGGGAAAACTAATCAAAGGGTGGGAGCTTTCCTGAAGCAAAGGGGTTATTAGCAACCCAGCGGAGCTTTGGGGACCCAGCAGGCATGACTGCCTTAAACTGCCTTCCACTCACTCAGTCTTAGAGATCAGTTTGGCTGAGAAAGCTCAGTCATTCTTACCAGAACAGCACAGAGATTTTATTTCAGCGCTAAAGATACTTGCTTACCCTAATCCCCCGAAATTTCCGGTTTCTTTGGGGTTTCCAAATTTTTAGTTTTTTGTGAAATATGCCTTTGCTCAGGTCTCCTGCCCTCATCCCTCATCCCAAGTCTTCCCTTTCCTTGCTTGTTTGCTTTCATGCCCTCTAGTGTTAAAAAAAACCCTGCTGGTTTGAGAATATTGAAAAGTAAGGTAGACCTATTGGTGATTTACTTTGGACTTCTCACCTTCCAGGGATCTTTCCCTTGTGTTACTCTTATCCTTTCTTTTTACTCAATGGCTTGTGCATTGAATTATTAATCTTTTCCTATCTCCGCAAAGGCCTCTTCTGCAGAATTAGAGCCTTAATATGAAAACCCTGTTTCTTTGATTTCAGAGATGGATACATGTAGAGAATTCTCATAGCCTAAGGCAGGTTTTGAACACACAAAAAAGTGTATTTCTCTGGGTCATTTGCCATAAACTAGGATTTCACATTTTTTCCTTATGACCTTGCCCCCCTTCAACTCCATTGAGAATTTCCCTGTCTGCTTCTGCTTGTTCAAATAAATGCTTTTAATTCACCATTTCTGTAGTATTGGTCCCATTCCAGGGCACTTGATAAAGTGGAGGCACTGTGTCTTAGATCAGGTTTGGAGGGAAAGAAAAGAATCCTTTTTCAAAGGAATTATAGGATGTGGTTGGTGTAGATTAATTCTGGATCAGAAAGTTGAGAAAGACCAAATGCTGCCTCTGATAAGCAGACCCTAGGGCAATGTGGGAAAGAGCTAGTATGTGTTTAATGAAAACTTGTTGGTTGATTGATTAGCACGCAGCTGGTTATAGACTTCCAGGTCACCCAGCTATGCTAATGAGCCTATGTATGTTAAGTTGAATCCCACCTCCTTTTTTCTTTCTTTTTCATTTAGTCTTCTATGAATAGGATTTGAAGAGTGGTAGAAGGGATGTTGAAACAGAAGTTGTGCTTTGTTCTAGCTCATCTCTTTGCTTGAACTTACTTCCCCCCCCTCTGTGTTTTTTGAAGAAATTAATTCAAAGACACTGATAGGTAGCATCTCTCTACTTTCATACCTGAAATTAAATTGGGACATGGCATCATTTTGAGGCAAATACTTTTATGTGACTTTTAACAAGTGAAGAGGTCTCCTTTTAGTGAAAAGATGTATCAGCTTAAAATATTTGGGGGTCATAAGTTGATTTGTGAGCTGAATCATATATCATAAATAATATGTAAATTCTCTTACTACTTCACATACTAGAGGTGTGATACCACATGCATATGAGAATTTGCCAAAGTTCCTGGAAACGCAGTGCTTCCTGATTCAAGGTATAAGTAATGATCTATGGGCTGCTGCATTTGTTTTTGGTTGATATGTTAGTCATCTCTTAAAACAGTTGGGGATTTACTATGAATGTTGTGCAGGAAAATATTCAAGGCAATTTTGTTTTAAAATAATTACTTGCAAATTATTTAGTGTTCTCTTCTTCCTAATTTTTAAAATTTAAAAATAGCAAGGATAATGAAAGTGGAAATTCTGATATTGGTTGAGATGCCTTCTAATTTCATATTGATTTAACTTACATATTTAACTTTTTAACCCAATGAGCACCCAATTCAGATTAAATAGTTATATCAGAATGGAATACATTTCCATCATGCAAACTGGATGATTAGAAATGATAGTTGTAAAAGGACATTTTCATACAGTGAAGATTGTGAGCTTCTGAAAAGGTTGGCATTTAAGACAAAGTATGAGACAGCAAGTAAATAATGGGTATTTTTATTTTTAACTGGGAAAATGAATAGAATACTGGTATTTTTGAATAACATGAACAGTACAGAAAACAAGGCAAGGTAAAATTGGAACAGAATTAACTCCCATCATGAAAAATAAATAAAATGCTACATGTTTCCTAGAGGTGTCCATTGTACTTTTTGAAAATGCTTTCAGTAGTAGTGCCATTTAGTGAATTTGCCTTATTGTCCATCATTCTCAAGTGACAACTGTAGTAATAAACAGTGCATTGTTGACTGTGACTTTTAATAGGTCACCTTCTTGGGTTTGGGTCCCTACCATTAGTAACCTGTGGATAAATAAAATGGGATTTAACAGGATCAACAAGATCACCACTTTGAAGTCAGAGTAACGAGATACCTACTTATCAAAGAATTTTAATGGGGTTTTGGTTTTACACTCTCTTTCTACTTTTGTTATCAGAATAAACACATGTGAAACATCAAATAAAGGCCTAAAGATACATACTCATGTTGACTCTGAGAATTTCTGATGATTTTTCTTAAGGAAGGCGACCTCCCCAGACAAACACAGGTAGCTCTGCAATGCCTGCCTCTGACCAAGCATGTGTTTGAAACCATAAGCTCCATTTAAAGATCTGGCACTGTCTGCATCTATTTGCAATTTCTATCTTAAGGTATGTGATTTATTTGCAATTTCTATCTTAAGATATATGATTTAATTAGGAACTTTTGCTACTCAGTAACCAGCATACTTGGTTTCGAGATACTTGGCCTTCCAATGTGAAATTTAGTACTTTGAGAATCCAAAGACATTTGTGAAAATGGACACAGATTAATTCAGTAATAGTTGGTCATCTATTTGGAGCATTATTAAGTACTTATGTTTCAGAGCAGGTATATAAGCATGGATTTTATTCATTTGATATTTGTTTCTCCTTGACTCAGATTTAGGCCTATGTCTATGTTTTCAACACACTGTGTTTATAATAATATATTTAATTGGTCTCATCTTGATTACCAAGAAATCAGTGTAGGTGCATCATTCGATCTGTGTCCCTAAATTCATTTTGACTGAGTTTTCTGGGTTTAATTTTATAGTACTTCTTGGTACATATTTAAGTTGAAATTTTTACCTTTTAAAAGTTATGACTACAGATTATTGAGAAGTTATTGGGGCTTAAAATTCAAATTGTAAGTTAAAGCAAGGAGAAATGCTTCTCCTCCAAGAGGCCAACTTTGCTCAAACATCCACATGATTATAATCTTCCCAAACTATAAAGCTCTTAATGTCTGCCCTATTAAAATTTCCTACTCTTCCCAATATGGTTATAATAAGATTCAGAATATCAGTTCTTTGAAGTAGTTCCATGTTAATGGTTAATCCTCCCAAGGTAGCTTGAGAGTGATGTAGGAAGAGTAGTGACTATCATTGATATAAACATATTTGTGATCACATTATTTGTTATGTGAGATAATTCAACATATTGGCTATATTAATTGCTCAGACTTTTGTAGTTTTTTTTTTTTTTAAAGAAGTGCTTACTGTCAAGATACATGGGAACTGGGTATGGAGCAGTGCATGTGCAAGTACATGGGTTCAAACTCTACCATCCATGTATACAACTAAGTGTCAGAGCAACAAAATCCATGTAAAACTTGATTCTCTCTGTCTCTCTCTCTCACTGTCCTTCCCTCTTTAAAATGGGAACTGTCCAGGGTATATCATATGGGGATTTTAACATGATGGGGATTAGTTGGGATTCTGTTTCACACATTATACTACATTGAATTGTAACTTAAATCTTATTTACACTTTTGGAGAACATAACAGGAAGAGTGTTATTAGACTTGTGGTTGGCACTTTGGTGTGGATGATGCATGTGGTGAGTAGCCACTGTAAACCAAAAGAATGTAAAGCAAATAAAAAAATCACCCAAATTACACACAGAAATAGTTGTAAATGTCAACTTAACCTTTTGCCTTTTATTATTTGACTTGATTTTATAAGCAGAACATCTCTTTTTTTGTTAATAAATGGATTTTGACATATGCGGATTATGTAGATTCTTGTAGATCATAGTAAGTGACTTAATTTCCTCTTGAGGTTTTTATTACATAATTAGTTTCAGATAGGGTGAGATTTATAAGACTATCAAGACCTCAATGCAACACAACCATTATATTAAAGAAAGAAAAATGAAACAAAATACATGTGAAGCTGTCCTTTGTTTTTATTTATTTATTTATTTTTTTAGGGCTGAGGACCGAACTCAGGCCTTGCACATGCTAGGCAAGTGCTCTGCCACTGAGCTAAATCCCCAATCCCAGAAGCTGTCCTTTCTAACTTATTTATAAGGGAGTTGAAAATGGTGAATTGCATTATAAATTGATTAAATTTATTGGATGATTACTTTGTATTTATACTGTGGTTAGTAAATATCTGACAGATCTTACCAGTTTTACCCTTATAAAAATCATATGTAATATGTAAAATTATTATCCTCTTATACGAATAAGGAATTACCTGCTTGGAATTGCATAACTAATATGTGTTAGGGCCCAGGATGACACCATTTCTTTGTGTCTGAAGCCAACATTCTAATGGGTCTCAGTCTGACATTTTTACTAATAATTTTTTTTTAAAAAAATAGAATGCCTCCAGGTGAAAATTTTCTTTTCCACAGTAAGAATGATTTAAAAAATCTACTTACATTACCATAATTTTATAAAAGTGGACGTTTTAACACCAATTCGTATGAAAGAACTGAATCTCAAAATCAAGAATAATTCTTTCAACAGAATAAATTTAGTTCTCTATAGATTTTCCTCATTGCACTTATATTTCTAATTTAACAACGTTAGTCAACTGATGAAAATTCTATCATGGAAAATTTCATTTTTCACTCTGTACTTAGGCACTTTTCTTTTTCTGAAACACTGATATTCTACCTGTCCCCCGACACCCACACATCACAGATCAGTATGGTTTTCATAACCATGATGTAATGAGACATAGAACTTACAGCTTCTTCCACTCTTTGTCTAGTTGTGAGTGTGGATAATAAAATTTAGACCTAGGGAAGATGCTAGCAATTGCTTCAGCCTTAGCTGACTGCATCAGTGTTGCAGAGGTGATTGTGGAATTAGAGATTCCTTGTTCCTTTGCAAGAGTTAATCACACATTGTCACCAAGAAGGTGCTAGTCTGTGTCCCGGGACAAAGAAAGAAGCAAGACAAAATCAGAAGAAACATATTGCATGAACTTCCTATACTGTTTCTCCCTAATCAGTGTACCCCATTCTTTAGAGGGGTGCTTCCTTTTTACTTCTTTGTGAAGAAGACCCATAACTAAGATATTTGTCTATAAGTGAAGAGAGCAATAAATAATTCTTTCCTTGAAATACTCCTGAAAAAAATCTTTAAGTTATACTGGGAAATATTCATATTCATGAAATGACTGGTGAAATTCCAATTAAGTTTTTGGATTTTTTTGTAGTATTTTTTGTAAGCTGCTTTGAAATGATATAATGCCTAGAGTAATTTGTAATCACTTGTAATATGTAAATAATCGATATGTTAAAAGGTGTATTTTGTCCTTACTCTTGGCATTTAGTTGACTTTGAGAGACCTTCTATTTTTTAGCATTTTTGTTTAGTGTACTAAATCTGTTTATAGGTCTTTCTTTAGTCTTCTCTAAGACAAATTTTATTTTATGCTGATACCTTATAAGATTATGTCAATTAGTTGAATTCCATACTCTCAATAAGTCACTCCATGAATCTGTTATTTTTTTGAATAAAAATCTACACTTAGAAATAATATAATTTTAAAATTCTATAAATGAGGGCTTATGAGATTATTGACTGTCCTGTTTTCAACAGTCAGTATAATCTTGTCTCTTTTTCTCATAGAAAGCTCCACCTCTTTTTCTGAATCCTCAATCTCTTATTTGTTTGATTCTCTCAGGAGTTTATTCTCAAATAAAACTGTATGTCACTTATCCTGAGAAATAGTAGAAGCTAGCCTGTCACATATTATCCATATCCTGTAGGCTTTAAGCATACCTGTATATTTTCTTCTTAAGTAAATGCTGTTTTTCATTTCTCAATATTATTTTTATTCTCCCCATATCTTTTCGTTCATCTTTCCTTCCTTTCTCCCTTCTTCATAATGGTCTCTACTTGAAGTTTCTTTCTTCAGTGGTTTAATAAATCCTCAGTAGCAGAACTGAATTATCTACTGATGCTCTGATTCTGTTAAAAAACATAAATAAAAAGAGCTCCTGTACTTTCCATCCTTTAGTTTTTGGGTAGGTAAAACAGATTTCATTGCTCTTGCATCTGGGTCATTTAACAGGAGGCTGGGGATGCTAAATTCACAACTCATTACCTTTTTCTACTTTTAGAACTGTGTGCCTGGGTCCTGTGGTCAGTTGGCATTTGGCAGGCCTGTAGCTCTAAAGGAATGCTGTGCTGTTTGAGGGGATGCCAATTTCAGTTGACACACAGTTCTCTCATTCCTTGGTCAGATTTTCTTTGTAAAACAACAAATACATATTTCATTACTATCTGTAGATTATTGAATTTGTGTCAAGAATTCATTATGAAATTGATAGATTGTGATGAAAATTTTAATAATTTGTGTTCTGTGGTTCCCACTTCCAGACTTGAGAGTAGATAGTATTTACCCTATTTGGTAACCTAGAACAACCACTTTATCATAGCTTTTTAAAAGACTTTTATTGTTGTGCACTTAGTTGAGATGAATTATAGGTAATTGGATGGTGCAGCTGAATTAGCACGTTGAATTGCTAGTTATGAGACACTTCATTTGCTGTTGCAGGCCACAATAGGCCCATTTTACTTCCACAGTGCACAAATTCTTATTATCTATATAAAATCCTAATTCAAGTAGAATAACATGTATGCATCATTTCCATTCCTTTTATAAAGAAAAATAGTCTCTTACAAATATAAGATATTTGCAACTATTTTGTTAAATAATTTTGAACTTCAATGAAGTTTTTTTTTAGAGAACGCTAATTTTATTTCCCAGGAAAAAAATACAGAGTATAAGACACCTCAGATACATGAAATTAGTAGTACTACTTTTGCCCCATGTGCTTTTAAGATTGGTGCAGATGGGCAATTTGCAGTTAATTCAACAGAGAACCTTGTTGAACTCATTGTGAACATTAATTGCCATTGTGACCATGGTGACTTGCTAGTAGTGTAATGATTTTACTTCTTTTTTGGGTTGCTTCCTTTCAGATGTCTTAAGGGTAGTTTCTCTAGGTTAATGAGAGGAAGAATTGAGAAATACCTTTACTTTATGGAAATTTCCCAAAAAGGTCTTTCTTAATTAAATTAAATGTTAAAATATGTGAAACTGCTTCAAATTGGATAGAGTAAAACATGGCAGAGGAAACTACCTATGTACAGGAGAGGTGCCTGAATTTGAAGCAGGAGTGTACTGCAGTTAACAATTCTTCAAAGATTTCAAGGCTCAGTAATGCCAAGAAAAACAGAGGGGAGAAATGAGGTATTGGGGCTAGAACAAAATAATCAGACATGTTTACATTGAATTGCCTTCCTTCTATTCACTAACACTGTTTTCTACACAAGCATAGCAAGGTTTTTACTCTGCCCCACTGGCCACATTAACACACACTAATGAAGTGGTGTGAACTGTCAAGGGACAATAGGGAAAGAGGGATAACCATAGAATAAAGCCTCACTTAAGTTTGATTATCAGTTTCTTTCTTATCCCAAATCAACATGTCCATTCAAGTACAGAGGACCCAGAACTTTGTATTCCATCATTCTTAAATATATAACAGAAACAGAGGTTTACCAGT
Organism: Aplodontia rufa; assembly: GCA_004027875.1. Classification (NCBI taxonomy): domain Eukaryota; kingdom Metazoa; phylum Chordata; class Mammalia; order Rodentia; family Aplodontiidae; genus Aplodontia; species Aplodontia rufa. The sequence continues at coordinate 33,751 of PVKS010010381.1, read as the reverse complement.
CATTTATAAATAGTTTAAGAAAAATAATGAGAAGAGTATAATATGAACATTTAAAAAATGGGAGATGACAGTAAACAAAAACTGGCAGCAACAAAATGATTTTGCAAGAAACATAGTGAAAGGTTCATAAAAGATAAAGGAGAATGTATCTCTGATGAGATTCAAGAAAGCTGGCATTTATGTAAAGGGGATGATTTGGAAAATTAGCAGCAAATTAATAAGAAACTTCTGGAAATAAAATAATACTTTCAAATGAGTAGTTTGAGAGGAAATTTGTAATTTCTAATAGAGAAATTCTCTCAGTAGTACAAACAAAAATATAAATGACATGGTGAGTGTCCACGAAGTATGACTTTATACTGATTGGAGTTCTATAATAAAACGAAGTGTGGAGCCAGTGTGAAGGAATTAAGAGGATAATTCTCAAATTTCTGAAGGAAGATGATTTCCAACTCAAATCCCATATGGAATCCAAATATCAAGTGCAGTGCTGAAATAAAGATACGTAAAGGACATTTTCCGCAAATATAACCTTTCTAACACAATTACTTGAGGTTGAATTAAGCAGGAAAGACCTGGCATGCTAGCTATGGAGTAGTCCCAGGAAGTAAAGCCTGCTCTAGAATTTGTTTAAGAAAATGGAGAGCTTAGTGGTCGGGCCTGGGACAAAGGGAGGGCACTGTAGAACATTAATGTTTAAGGAATATTGGGAAAGAAAATGAAAAGGAGTGCAAGGGAGAAACAGGTAGAAACAGGTAGAAATTCCAGGAAACACAAAAGAATATACAAGACAGGAAAATGACTAGAGAATGTTAAGTTGGCTATGAAATGGGCAATATTTCTATATTAATTAAATATAAATAGTATTTACTGAATTTCCAGCTTTGATTGATTTTCAATCTTCACAAAATGGAAATATTATCAACACTGGCAGCGTCACAGGAAGCATGCCAGCAGTGGTAGTAGCAAGTTAGTTATAGAGCTCAGTAGACTGCGTTAGCATGTCAGCACATTACAAAATGGTTCTCACAAGGTAGTGTCTGTAGTCAATTTGAAAAATAATGGTGAAATATGGCCCTTAAAGTTACAAAGATAACCAACAGAAGGAATAGTGACTATTAGGAGGAAGGGGTATAGAGAATTTGGCAGCATGGTGTGAGGTAATTCAGATAATATCTAAATGATTTGGGCCCATTTGTTTTGGGCAATGTATGTTTTCATTTTTTTAAATGTTGATTGTGCTTCAGAGAATATGAACATTACGGTTTTGAACAGATTTCAATCACTCTTTTGAGTCACCCTGTTCCAGGAAGACTATCTGAATTTAAGGATTGCATTGTATAGTTAAAAAACATTAAAAGTGATTTACTCTGGGCAGAGAAACTGGTTGAGACTGGGTTGGGAGCAGATGTGCTTGTTTATAATAGAAAAAAAATAGAAACACTTGAATCTTTGGTTATTAAACACATTAGCAATCATTTCCTACAGTACTGTCTCTTTGAGAAAAAAGAATTGGATTCTAATCCTGATAAAACTGTTCATGAACTCTGTAGCACATCATGTGAATTCTCTGGATCTCAGAATACTCATCTTCAAAATGAAGCTACTAGTATTAGGAAAAAAAATATACCCAGTGTCATTTAATAGTCTTATGTTTATTTATTTTTTAAAGATAGGCCTTTCTTGTTCTTTCCTTCTTTTCTTTTCTTTTTCCTGCCTCAAAGAATAGGAGTTATTCAATTAAGAAAAGAGATAGAATTCCCCCTAGGCAAGGGGGGACCTGATACAGGTTGCTGCTTAAATGTACTAATCTAGGGGCTTATCTAGCTATTGTATAGGTATTGATTATTATCTATGCTAGTCAGGTCTTAGACTAGTACCAATGAGATCTTTCTTTTTCATTGAGAATAAACTGAATTATAATTTCTCTAGGTATAAAAAGTCCCAATCTGGAGTCAGAAATCTTACCTATTCTAGCTATTTATTACAGTAAAGGTGTCCGTTGCCTTCTTAACAATGATTCTGAATGTTTTTAAATTAAATTATTTCATATCTAACTGAATTAACACTCAAATCAGAATCATGCATCTTGAGTTCTATCAATCTATAGTCATGACTTCCAAAATAGGCTTGTTTCCTTACATTTTTTCACTGACATAAACATGCAATGTATTTCCAGATGATTCTTCTATCACCATTTCATTGTTTTCCTGAGCATTTTCAAACCATTACACAACAATTTTAAGCAACATTTTGTAGTAGTTCCCAGATAGAGACAGTAAATTTTATAGTCTTTTGCATTATTAAATTATACCCATTACTGTGATTACCTGATGTGCGTGCAGATTCACAGAGGAATTGACAGATGAAACATGGCTCCTTTAGCATTGCACAGATGTGAAGATATTGCCTGTTACACTGGCACCTGCTCTTGAAACTTTTGTTTCTTTTATCATTTGGGCTAATACTTTCATTTTGCAGTTGATCAGAAACACTTACTCTAAAGATGCTAACTACTCTTAGAGAATCTGAGAAAGATTAGATCCCATAAGAAATTGCTAACCTGACGGTTGTTGGAAAAATGTTCTCTTTCTCTGCATGTACATACTTCAACATCTTTTAACTATGAATATCAGTTCAGAAAACTAGTACACATATAAATAGGTTTGTATGGACAGACAGAGTTGGGGTTGGGGGAGGAAATGAGAAAATTTCCAAGTATTCCCTCATAGCTGAAGGTATATGTAACACAAAATATCTTGTGGAAAACTGATAACAAAAATTATGTTGAGTATGATTTTTATCTTAAAACACAGTATTTTGTGGTATGAAAGGATAGGGGATTCTGATAATAGAAGATGAGAAAAAAATTAACGTTGAAACATACTTTAACATTGAATATCTGGTGTCTGTTGACAGATGTGATTGTAGTCTCTCTCTGGTCATCTCCTTTAGCTTTTCTGGGAGATCATTCTGTGGAGAGTGAGTTGGGGTAGGTAGAGCTGGTTTGTGCTGTTACCTCAGCTGGTTTGGTGAGTCAAGTGTCTATTAAGTTTCCTATTAAAGGAGAAGTTCTTGGTGATTAATTAGAAACTTTGAACATATTGGTTATCCTTTGATTCTAAGAAGAAAAGTGCTGAGAGTAAAGTTAGGGATATGCAGTAAAACAGTTCAAGAAAACATCTTTAAGACTGTGGTATGGTACCTGGTATCACATATCCAACATCCAACTCTGAGCAATATTACTGAAGTCTGTTATTTAGCCTTTATGGAGTTTAGTTACTACATCTTTATTTTTTAAATTTTATTTGCTTATTTTTATGTGGTTGGGAATCAAACTTCGCACATGCTAGGCAAGTACTGTACCACTGAGCTACGTTCTAGTCCTGATAACCTCATCATTGAAGTTGGGGTAATAGTCAATAATAGCTAACACTGATGCAACCCAGGTCTCTTAAGTGCTTCACAAAATATTAACTAATTTAATTCTCTCAATACTATGAACTATTATTTTCAATCATTTAATTTTGTGACATGTGAGAGGTGAGGTTACAGTGCGTGCAATGTTCTGATATTTGTGCCTGACACATAGCAAGTGCTCAGTGAAGCTAGTTATTATTAGTAGTTCTCTTCTTCAACTGTTTTGTTGTAGCATTTAGTGTGACAGGAGCCTAGTAAATCTGGCCTGCTTAAGTGATTTCCTAAATAGTATTCTCAGACCTGGAAGACTTATGGAGTTACTGCAAAATTGAGTACCAAGTGACAATACATAAATAGGAATTAAAAACAGGATTAAAGCCAAGTGAAACAGAAATAGTAAAACTGCATCAGTGAAATATTTGGAAATCTTATTTAAAGGAGAAGAAGTGATGTGTGAAGGCAAAGGTATATGCATTTTGTGATAAATATTATAATATCTTCCCTAAGGCTTGATATTGAAATATCTCTTTGCAAAAAAAATGGTGCGTCTGTCTTAGAAATACTATCATAATTATCTTCATTTGGGACATTCCAATATCATTGCTGATTTGTGTTTAAGCTGAATGATATCCTCCATTTTCCCTGTAGTATTTTGGATCAGTTTTGGCTGCATTTTTTTTCTCAGGTGGGTCATCCTAAGGGATATTGAAAGAAGAATGATTTTTGCATGTGAATATAAAACTTAGCAAATACTTCAAAGCGTATTGCTATCTCAGCCTCCATACCTGAAAGAAAAAGATGAAACAATATATTTTATTCTTTAGATACTCATTTCATTTTCAGTGTGTGATGTCGATTTGTTCTTAATCATATTTATAAATGATTAATTGGAGATTTTCTTTTTTAATTTAGAAGAAAGCACAATTTGAAATAACAAATTGTGATTGATCCAGTTCTCTTTGCTCATCTTATAAGGAGAATATGTTGTTTTGAGCATGAGTAGTTAGTCATTTCCTTCACAATAATTTGTGCAAATGATAATTATACATAAATTAATAAACTGCTGGTGGGAATCTAATGATGTTTCATGCTGGTTTTGATTTATTTCTATATCACTTGAAGAATGTTGAAGTGTACCAGGACTAATTTTTTAGTGTGACCTACAACTTCCTCAACTCCAAAACCATGTTCAGTAAAGCAGAGTAGTTATTTAAAAAAAAAAAATCAAACTAGTAAAGGACGGAATTGCATTGTGTTTTGTGAGAATACATGACATATGATATTAAGATTATTAAATAGTAGTTTTGTCTATCTGTTTCAAAAATCTTTTCACATTAATGAAATTACTTAAATAACCTAGTACTACTTTTCCATTGAGATTTGAACAATTTTTTAGTGCTACCTGAAAATGATGTTGAGTCATCCGTTTGTTTATTTAGTGTTCCTCTTGATTCTCATCCTAACAATTTTTGTGACATTTACAAATTTTAAAAAGCAGGATTTCTATATGAGTAATATTTAAAATCAAGTAATATATCCTGTCATAAATGGTACTTTGCATGAGGTTGACCATTTTCAAACAAAGTTACGTTAAGTCACAGACAGACAATTGATTTTCCTGTATGGTTATATCTATCCGCCAAAATAGCAACAGCTATACTTATTTAAGCTATGAGAGTCCACGGAAAATTTATCTGGTAAACTTATGTTTAACATTTTTAATTTTCATTTAACAAGTATCCTGAAGCTCGCAACTCACAAAAGTAGAAATGTTCTCCATTGTTATAAATATAAAAATCAAGATATAGAAATATTTATCAAGATGATTGATTATGCAATGTATTTTTGACCAGCACTAAATAAAAAATATATTGTTTCTTGCATAAGGCAGGACTGATGTATACTATCTCTCTTTGGTTTTGTACACAGGTATGTGTGTATATGTGTGTATTTCTCCAGATGGCTCCTGCTTAATATCAGGTTTTCATTTTTATTGGTTGCCTGGCTGTTTTTAAGTGTGAACTTCTACAGTCTTTTGTGTGGGTACCACTTAAGCTAATCATAAAGTACTGAACTTATTTTATGAGAATTCAGTTTTATTCTTGACTTTCAGTTCTTTTATTAACTGTAGAGTTTGTTTTTGCCTTATGTTGAACTGAATTAAGTTTTGGAAACTAGACTTTTTAACTTTCTAGCAACGTATATTTTCAGGAATAATGGTTTTGGTTAAGTCTTACTCTAGAGTTATGAGTTTTTAACCATTCTCAAGCTTTTAACATGCTCTTTGCCCTTGACCACCACAACAAACCTTAAAACTGCCACATGCAGTGGTAATGTTTTAACCTATGGTGAGTTATTTTCTGTGTGTTTTTAAATCATATACACATAAAAGCTTTATTAGATGATTTTAATTGTATTATATGCAACTGCCATTTTAATGTAATTCTCTAAGTAATTATGCACTTTGACTTGTTTGGAAGGGTACATCTCACAATAACTGGATATATAAAATTGTGGACCAATAAAATGTTGCCATATTTTAATAAAGAAGTAAGTGCACTTTATTGGTGCATGAAATGATTTCTACTTAAGCAGTCAGTATATGTAACCATCTAATAAATCTGGCCAGAGATTTTGGGATCCACTTACTTTAAGTGACTATGTAAATGCAAAATCAGACGCTCTTAAAATTTTATTAAGACACACACTGAAGACAGGTTTTCAGCAAAGGGTTGAGTCTCATGGAATGCAATTACTGAGTGTTTTTGCACTTTTAACACCCTGGGGATCCACTAGGCAAATCCTTTTTTTTTCCCCCTCTGTGTTTGCATTTCTGCTTTCTTCCTATCAAGTTGCAGACTTTTTGAAGTCTCATAGTATTAAGAAGATAATTTTCTTATTCTTGATTCTGAAGATTATTTGAAGATTTGAAGATTATTTCCTCTCAGGATGAGCAACATCTGCAAAATAAAGCTGCCTTTTTTAACAGGCCAAGCCAGTATACAGGAAAAAAAAAAGGACTATTAAACAAATATAAAGATTTTTGTTTTTTCCTTTTTTTATTTTTGGTGGTGCTACTGGGGATTGAACTGCTCAGGGCCTAACACTTGTTAGGCAAGCACTGTGCCACTGAGCTATGTCTCCAGACCATAAAAATCATTTTAATGTTTGAAAAATATTTCCAATTTTTGCGTTAGAAGTATATAATTAGATATTGCTATATTGTACAATTTTTAGTTTTTCTTTTCTATGTTTTTTAGTAAATGTGTTCCTACCAAGTAATTCAGAGGACTTAAGAATTCTGATACCAGGCTGGAGTAGTGGCTTGGTGATTACAGTGCTTGCCCGGCATGCACAAGTACACCGGTTCAAACCCCAACACCCACTAAGTGTCAGAGCAATGAAGTCCATGTGAAAAACTCAATAAAAATTGCTTGTCTCTCTCTCTCTCTCACTGTCCTCTCTTTAGGAAAAAAACAAAAGAATTCTGATCTCACATGCCATAAACTTGGTCTCAAGGATAAAATTTTCACGACACCCCAATTTAAAACTTTTCCATGTATTATTTTCTCACTTCAGGTCACACCTTCTGTTATTAGAAACCTCAGGAGAGCCTGTCTTTCTGCGGACACCCATGGCCGGGTCTTCTTCCGTAAGGCCACATGCACTGCTCTGATGGCATCCCATGATGGCATCCTCTCCACAGGCTAAGGCTACCTGTGTCTGGCCCATTTATTCTCCCTCCAGGCATAGCACTCTGTGGCATGTTGTACCTTAGAACGCTTGACTGACCTTGTCCTTTACTGCTGCTAAACCTGAATAGAACAACACTTTCCTTTCTCCTTCAGTGGGTCTCAAGAGTGAGATCTGGTCACTGGCATTTATTCTCTGACTCTTAACAGTGTTTCCCCTTAAAGTAGAACTCATCAAGGAGTTGTCCTGCTTATTGATGTCCATGATTCATTCAGTGTCAATGTTGTATTTTTTTCTGCACACATGATGTTTTAGCACATCTTTTTCTTAACCTAAATTATAGTTGTATATATACATCTAACTGTGCTGTTTTAGATTATGAAATCCCAAAGCAGTCAAACCGGGATTTTTTGTGCTGTATCTAGCAAAATGCCCTATACAATTAAGTCCTTACTACATGCATTTAATTAGATTGCACATGCACAGATAGGTCCTCTGGGCTTTCCAGAGCAGAGAGGCTACTTTAGAAAATGATGCAAGCCAAAATGGATTTAGGTCAGTCAAATTTTTATCTGGCTTTCCCAGTAGGATTACTGACGTTCCACTGTGCTATAAGAATACCTTCTATGCAGTTTTTTTCCCCTCTCAAATTCCATTGTCAGCGAATCAGAGACTGTGTACTTGATGCATTTTTTCTCAAAATCATTGAATATTTGAAATATAATGCCTTTATTGTTTTCAGCTCAGAGGCCCAGGAGTTCTGCCTCTTTACAATAATTGGTCCAGAACTTGCTTCTTGTAAGAGACAGAAGTCATGGAGTTTTAAGATTGAAAGGGATCATGAGGAGAATTCCTGTCACCCCACCTGCCCTCAGTCAAGGCTGTGCTTAATCCAAATCCAGGAGTGTTTCTCTACAATCAATCTACCCTGTACCACGTAGTTTGTTACCTACTCCACACTGTCACTAGAGGAATCTCTTTGAATGTAACTCGGAGCATGTAACTCCTAAGTATTAATACCTCGAAAGCTCTCCAGGTTACTTTTCATATTCTTTAGGTTATCATTTAGAGCCCTTCCTAGAGATGTGTCCAGTTGACCTTTTCAGGCGTATCTCAGTTATCCCTCTCCTCATCTGTGTTTAGGATTCACTGAATTCACTTCTGTGTTGTTTGGATGTCCTAGATGTCCATGTCTGCTTCTTTGCTCACACAGCTTTTCAGCCTGAGCTTCCTATCTGCTCATTACAAGGATCAGCTCGAATGGGCAAATCCCCTTTAAAGGATTTCCCCAAATCCCCAAGCAGAATCATTCTCTTTCCTCTCTTCTGGCTTTGAGTTTCTATTGCAGCTGTTGACTTAAAGGCTGTCATAGCTGTGTTCTTACCTGTCTTCCACTTCAGATTATAAGCCTTTTCACCAGGAGGCCTCCCAAAGTCCACAATATAGCTCCTCATTCAATAAATGTCTTGAAAGATTTGTTCAGTATTGATTTAATATGAGAAAGGGCTGTGAATTTAATGATTATTGAATAGTTCCTTAGGATACTTTGTATCTTTTTCTGGAATATGATGAGAATATCAAAATACCAATGTAACATCTTAAAAGATAATCACCACAAATTTATCAAAATTATAGGTCTAAGAGTATGCTAAAATATTTAATTTCATCTCATATTCATACCATACTTCTGATTGGACATTGAAAGGCTTGAAAGGCTGCAGTTCTAAATTTGGATTTAATAGTATTTGAAAGAGTGTTCCATTTTTTAAAAAGATAACTAGTATCCAAACACCCTTACTTGGAGTTTCTTTCTCTCTCTCTCTCTCTCTCTCTCTCTCTTTCTCTTTTAGTACCAGGAATTGAACCTGGGGTGCTCAACTACTGAGCCACATCCCCAGCCTGTTTTATTTATTTTGAGACAGGGTCTTATTAAGTTGCTTAGGGCCTTGCTAAGTTGCTGAGGCTGGCTTTGAACTTATGATCCTCCTGCCTCACCTTTCCAAGCCAGTGGGAACTGGGGTTACAGGTATGTATGTCCACACCTGGCTCTGAAAGTTCATTTTGTGTAATCTCTCCTGCTGTTTTTTCTGTTTCTTTTTTTTAAGAAGAGAGTGAGAGAGATAAAGAGATAATCAAATTTAGTTTTTCATCATTTCTCAGACACTTAGTTGTGAATGTGGAGCTGGGGTTTGAACCTGGGTTCTTACACATGCCAGGAAAGCACTCCAACCACTATGCAACGCTCCAGCCCTTCTCCTGCTGTTAAAGGTACTTTATTACTTTGACTCTAATTTTAAAAACAGTGCTTCATATAACTGAATAAAATAAACTAAACAGTTCCTTTTTATGAAACATAAATTTCTCTATTTGAGTCATTTTAATGTATCACAATTTATCAAATGTTAATTATTTCCATTTCAGTTTTTTGTCTTCATTTTAAATATGATTTGACATTTAAAACTTAATATTTTAAATATTACTAGCCAAATAATCATTAAATCCATGATAAATAATTTTGTTCTTTATTCTTTCCTGAAAGTTGTTCAATGATTTTATCACTGAGGAATCATGTTCCGTATATACCCACAGTGGTCTAAGAAATCAGATTTTTTTTCCCTCAAAACACAAGAAGTCTTAATATTGATAGTCTATGCTTGCTAAAATGGCTCTATAATGTCAACATGGATCTTGGATCCTTCTTGTCATTCTAAGATTCATGCACTCAAAATAGCTACCAGAATTCCAATCATTATCTGTACATTTCAGACAGGCTGTCACCAAGGAGCAGAAAATATGTAAAGCAGTTAGTTAAGGAAGGAGAAATTAAATATTGTGGTGGTAACTGGCAGGTCCAGCCAAATACGTCAAAAAGTTACATTTTATTAACTTTTAAAAATTAAATCTTATATTAGGCCTAATTATGCCTAATTATGTCTAGTTTCCAGTTTTTTAATGCTGAAGTTGTGCCTGATTTATGATTGTGTAATTCATTTTTTTACCTATGTACTTTTTTTTTGTTCTCTTTGAATTTGAAAACTAGTATTCCTTTTTATTATATCATGTTACATACTTTGTTAAAGTTTTGGAAAATTAGGAAAAATATAAAAAAATTAAAGTTTCTTAATTCTGATATGAAATCAATTTTATACCAGAGATAATTGCTAATATCTTGCTGAATAGCCTCCAGTCTTTTCAGATTTATATATATGCATATTTGTAATTAAGCAATTACTATTTTATTCTCCATACTATTTTAGAAATTATTTATATTAAATATTTGTATATATTGATACTTTTTGAATATAAATTAATAATATTTGAGACATGATTTTTGTGATTGAATGGCATTGCATAATAAACCACGGTTTACATAGTTAATTACTAATTGTAAGACATTCTGGTTACTTTTTGAATTTATAATTGTAAATACATAAATGATAAACTTCTTTGAACATGAATCTTTGCATAATTAATTTAGAATAACTTCATGAAAGTGAAGCAGGTCAAAATATAGGGGTATTCAAAATAAAGGGAAAACTTTTTCAGAAGCTAGGAAATAATGAAGTAAAGGTTATGATGTCATGCTTTAGTGTGTCCTTGCTGAGAATGGGTGGAGTGAGCGAAGCAGAATGTTCCTGTTCTTCTTTTAGGGCGGATAGGGACCAGAGATCAAAGAAAAAGCCTCATGAATATTTGGAAGAGTTGGTTTGCCAGTTCCTTAATTATTTGATTAAATAAAATAAACCAAATAAATAACTAACTGGGAATTCTCCCCAGCTGGAAGAGTAAAGAAAGAGAGATGGCTGATACAGTCCTCAGGGATTGCCACAGGTGGTATTTAACCATGATGTACAGATTAGATATGGAATCGCATAGTGGTATAATTTGACTAATGGACAGCAGAGAGATTACATTTAAATATTTTTACCTCTCAGAAGATCCTGATTTGTCATGCTTGTGATCGGAATTCTCATAGGATGTTTATGAAGACATATTTGGAATAGAAAGTGTGCAAAGAATTAGGTTAGAATTCTTGAATGACAAATTCAGTGAGGAGAGAGAAGGGGGAATGGAGGAGGTAGGGCACATTAGCAATGACTGTGGAAGCTATAGATTAATCAGTTTGCTTTGATATCTGGGAAAACAGAGGAATAAATCAAAGAGACAATTGATTTCCATACACTTCAAAAAGAAGAAAAAAATGGGGTAACGACCAACATGACTGAGTAAAGTAAATCACTCCAAGTTAATCTAATTTTATTCTCTGACACAATGACAGGACTTAAATATGAGGGGAAGTAAAAGAGTTCATATATCTTTGCTTCAGCAGGGTTTAGCTTTAGTCTCACATGATGTTCTCATCAACCAGCAAAGAAAATGTCCTGTTTAAAGGGCATGAAGCTGTGACTTGTCAGTGAGTCAAGGACCGGCTGGGGCCAACAAACTAAAACTCCAGACATGTTTATTGGGTGCTTATAGTAAATGATACAGTATTAAGGACACGCAATACAAAATCTGCAGAACAGAAAAGTTGATAAATCTGTGAGAAATTGAAGAAATCTAAAGTGATATGGGAAGTAAGAAAAGTTGGCTGAAGTAAGTTGAAGACTGAAGTGAGATATTGATTGAAATGGCACTTTTAGAAGATGATAAATAATATCTAGCATTGGTGAGGCATTCTGACACATTGTTGCCATAAATTAGAAATGAGACCCTGTATAGCTGTTTGTATTATTCAGGGGAAATGTAGTGTTTACTACCTTTAGTTGCATCCTTTGTCACATAATAATCAGTCCTTTTGTATGTTCTGATTTGCAACACTCTGACACATATTCTATCTATTAATGGGTAATTCTTTTGTAGATCCTACAAAGAACTTGACTGTTACTTTGCAAGAAATGAAGAACCCTGTTAACTCCTTCAAAAGTGAATACTTATTTTGGTAAAGCTGCTCAGCTCCCATACCTTTTCATAGACAGAACTTTTTTATTTCAAGGTTAACGTTTGGTGCAGCCTTTTTCAAACATTTAAAAAGAAAATTAAATTCAACTTGTATAATAACCAATAATGCACACACAACTGAAAACATGGTAATATGATGTGCTAGAGTTCTGGAGGGGCACAAGCTGGAAACAAAAACTGTGTCATGACTGCCACTGGCTGCGATGATCATAAAATTTATTCCAGTATTAGGGATCATCAAATGGGAAACTTGTGTGCAGCAGTATCATAAATTATGATCTAACAGCCTCATGCTATTTAACCTGGAAGTTGCCCTTCTGGGTGTATCCTAGGGAGCAGAAGTGCTATGGCAGAAGAGACATACACAAGGATCTTGCACTGCTTTGCTTTTTGTGGACAATATTTGATGACAGCTTACCTAGAAAAATGAAATGAATGGTGACATGTCAAAGTAATAGAATATTAATCAGGGAAGTGAATTGGCAGTAAAATGGTAAAAACTGGTTATTGTGCCACAAAAACAAATTCACCATTAAGTAAAAAGAGAACTAAATTAACAAATAGTTTACATGGTATAATTATTTAAATGATAGTCTAGAAGTAAAGACAAGATAGTTATACATGAAAATATCGAAAAATTTTTCAAGAATCAAATGTGATTTTCATGTGCTTCTTTATCATAAATTCTGAAAACGTTGAAACTTTTGATTTGGGAAACCAACTATATAAGAAAAAAGCACCTATCACTCCTACAGTGATAATATTTAAAGAGTATTTATTTGATAACCTACGTATTCTTTTTTCTCTAATTTCTGAGTACTTTCATTTATTTTGTTCATTACTTAACTTTACATTGCTAAATTTGTGTGGTTTATTTAAAAACCCAAACTATGTTCCGCATTTATTTTTATTCTCCTGCATTTTACACACTTAATGTTTATAGAATATAAATTTATAAATGTATATTTTAAATTCTATACATAAGTATCAATATAAAATATGCAAATTATATGTAAATGTATAATGTATATGAATATATAATATATAAATATTTAATATATAAATAAAGGAAGATGAATCTATACTACTCTGTATTTCTTGTTATTTTAGTTATCCAAAAACGTTGGGCTGTGGTTCTGATTTACTTTTACTTAATTTTTTTCTGATTTAAAAATTTTTATTGTGGTTGGAGCAGTGGCTCAGTAGTTAGAATGCTTGCCTGGCATATGCAAGTACCCAGAATCAAACCCCAGCACCACATAGACAACTAAGTGTTGGAGAAACAAAGGCCAGATGAAAAAATAAATGAAATTAATTTTCTCTTTCTTTTGCGCTCTCAAATAAATAAATACATAGAAAATAAAAATTTTTGTTGATTAATGTTTGACTATGATTCTGTGATCTCAAAATATATAAATGAAACTAAGATATGTATATATTTTTCCTTATTGCTACCTTTTTTCTGTCATTTTAAATTTTGGTATAATTTCAAGCATACAGAACATTTTTAAGATTGTTGTAGCCCCTACAAACCTAAATTTTTCCCGAGTCATTTAAGTGTCAGTTCACACTTCTTTAATTGAAATATTCTAGTGTGTATTTCTTAAGAATAAGAAGGTGTTCTATAAAATCAAATTACAGACATGAAAACTGAGAAATTACATATTGTCTCAGTGCTATTATATGCTCACAGTACACATCTAGACTTGTAGGTGCATTTGGTTGTCATGTCTTATAAATTTCCTTTAATCTGGAAAATTTCCTCAGTCTTTAATTACTTTCTCATTTGAAGAGTTCAGGCCAGATATTCAGTATAGAATCTTCAAGTTGCATTCGCCTGATGTTTCCAATGATTAATTCAGGTTATGCTTTCTGGCAGGGACACCACAAAAGTGATGTTGAATCCTTCTTTAGTGCGTCCTATGTATTTGTCCTATTATTGATGATGTTGTCTTTGATCAATTAGATAAAGTGGTCTCTGCCAAGTTTCTCCGCTGTAAGTTACAATTTTCCCCACTGTAATAAATAACAAATTTGTGGGATGATGCTTCTTGATTATGGAAATACACCATTTGCCATCATACTTTCTCCCACTCATGCTGTTCCACTGGTATTTTCTTGACTCAGTTGTTTAACTATGTTTGATAATGGTGATTTGCTAACTCCATCAATCCATCTTTATTGTTTTAGGAATTGTTCTATATCAAGGAAGTGCTTTCCTTCTTCATTTTACCCTTTTCCCATTTCTTTGTTTATATCATATTTTCTACAGTGAATTTTAATTTTGTATGGCAACAATTTATTTTGGTTGTCTAATGTTATAGATTTAACCAGTGAAAGTTTCTTGAAACTGGGGCAGTGTCCTTCTGACGCATTGACATCTTTTTAAAATGTCTTGATTTACCCATCCCCCCCAAAATATTGTGATGTCATATTCCATACATTTCAAGTCCACACTTCCATATTGTAGTCTTTAGTATTGTAGTCTTTTAGTATTTTCATAGTTAGAGAAGACTTTCTGCCAGTGATTTCTAAGTCACTCTTAGGTACATTTTTCTTCTTCATTCTTTTCCTCACATTTTCTTTGTCTGGACCCCTTATATCTCTAATGTGTATAGTGCATACTTAAAAGATAGTTCAGTTAGAATTTGGTGTTTACTATTCTGTTTATAGGTAAGCTGACTTTTTTTTTCATTCTTCAATTTCCTAGGCTAAAGGCCTGGGATTTGTGTGTATTTACTTGTTGTTGCTTTGGTCATATATTTTTTTTTGTAGGATATATATGTGGAAAGTTTCAGATTCAGGTGGCTCCTACTACCTGAGCCATCAGAATCAGAGGCCCATATTTTTTAAGAATTTTGCAGAATGTATTGATATTTCAAGACATTGTCATTTTGCCATTTAACCACAGTTTCTGGGTCATGTAGCTTCACCTTTAGAGTTCATTGTTCCCCTAGTGCAGCTCATTATTTTGTTACAGGATGCATCTTTCAATCCAGGAATTATCTTACATGTCCATAGTAACATTTAAAATCATTAAGATAATTCTATTAATGTTGTACCAATAATATACTTTGTAACTTTCTCCCTTAATTTCAAAAATTACCAAATATATTTAAAAAAATGGAAATCCAAATCCACAATATTTTAAAACCCATATTTAAATTAAAAGAAAATAACTAAACAATATCAGCTGGTGTTGAGAATCTAGTGAACTACAATATTATAAAGAAGTTCCTTTATCTGACACTGTAAACATTTTGAACATAATTAGAGAAATCCTTTAGTGTCAGGAAGAAAGAGGTCTAATGGTAGTTGGTAGGAAAAGAGAGTTTGAATCAGGGGCAAAACCTCTAGTGCTTGAAACTGGCAGAGCAAAAGAATGCAGAAATTAAGGCTAGGTGAGTAAAGAATGCCTGTGCCGTAGAAAAGGGCAGTCACAGGATCCTCCCAGCCCAATAGTTTTTTTTTTTTTAATTTAGTGACTCATTGATGTGCATGTTGATGAGATTCACTATGGTATGTTCTTATATGAGCATGAGAATGCTAAGTCTGATTCCCTCCTCTAACCATTTCCCTCCCTTTTGTATATTCTTCTATTCTTTTCCCTATTTTGGATTATCCTCCACATATCATAGAGAACATCCAACCCTTGGTTTTTTGGGGACTGGCTTATTTCATTTAGCATGATATCCTCCATTTCCATCCATTTGCCAGCAAATGACATAATGTCATTCTTCCTTATGGTTGAGTAGTACTCCATTGTGTGCATATGCCACTATTTCTTTATCCATTCATCAGTTGAAGGTCACTTTGGTTGGTTCCAGAGCTTAGCTACTTTGAATTGTGCTCTTATGAACATTGATGTGGCTGCATCACTGTTTGATACAAATGTCAATATTTATCCTATTGTCAAGTATATCTAAAAAGAACAGGGTGGGAGGAAAGGTGGGAAAGAGGAAAGACTGGGAACTGAGTAAAAACAAGGTACTCTTTTATATCATTGTATATACTATTGTCATGTAAACATAAATTTAAAAAAATGGAGTGGGAGGAGGGAGGGCAAGGGGAAAAACCGGAGACTGAATTAGAGCAAGTTAAACTCCATGCTTTTATAATTATGCCTTTGTATACTCTTACACCTTGTATACCTAAAAAAACCCAATAATAATAATAAAAAGCTTCAATCCCAAATTGATTTATGACATTTTAAGAATTGAATATATTTCTTATTTTCATTTACATAAAAATTTTTCTGTTGTATTAATGTATAAAAAGTTGACATTTTTTATGTATGTATGCACATAAAATATATATCATTTTATTATAAAAACATAAGGGCAGCCACTTATCAGTTCCACATGTGAACTCTGAGTCCAGTGTTACAAAATCTTTAATTCTTTAAAAAAGTTAGAAATGAAAATTTTTAAGAGAAATATCCTACGTTTGAAAATTGTAATATTTTTTAAACCGTAGTATGGCATAACATGTATCAATAAGCCAGAATTTTTAGTTTAAACTAATGTTTTCAAGTGATATGTAAAAATCATATATATTTAGGGGGTATTGTGGAGTTATTTTTTATTTTATTATTATTATTTTTTTTTTTTTAGAGAGAGAAGGATAGTGTGAGAGAGAGAGAAACAGAGAGAATCAATTTCTATTAAGTTTTTCAAATAGCTTCTGTTGCTCCGACACTTAGTTGTGTATGTGGGTGCTGGGGTTTGAACCCGTGTACTTGCACATGCTGGGCAAACGCCGAAACCGCTGAGCCACTGCTCCAGCCCTGGTATTGTGAAGTTTTAATCTGTATGTACAATGTGCAGTGTTTAAATTGGAGTAAATATGTCTTCAAACATATATCATTTCTTCATGGTGATTTTTCTAGATTTATGAAATATACATGATGCAGTCATTAACTGTAGTCATCCTATTGTGAAATAGTGTACCAGAACTTCTTAGTCCTATCTATAACTTAATACACAGTGAACAATCCCTCCTATACCCTGCCAACTCCCTACTCTCCTGAGCTTCTGGTAACTACTCTCAACTTCTGTTGGTCAATATGTGTAGATGGCATGTATGAGCTCACTTGCATTTGTTTATCTGTTGTTATTCCACTTATCATGATCTCCAGTCCCATAATGTTGTTGAAAATGACAAGATTGCATTTTCTTGTTGGTGACTAAATCATATCCTGCTAAGTATATGAACCACCACTTTCTTTATCTGTTCCTCAGTTAATGAACACTTGGGCTGTTTCCATTTCTTGGCTATTTTAAATGATGCTGTGGTGAATATAGAAGTGCAGGTTTCTCTTCAACATGCTTTTCACCTCCCTTGGATACATACCAAGTAGTGGGATTTCTGAATCATTTTAGAAATCCACTTTAAATTTTTATGACATTCCATACTGTTTTCCACAATGGCTGCACCAATTCACAATTCCACCAACAGTGTGCAAGGGTTCCCTTTTCTCCACATCCTCCTCGGCAGTTGTTATCTTGTCTTTTTAGTAATAGTAATTCTCACCAGAGTAAGGAGATTTGTAATTATGATTCTGATATGAATTTCCCTGATAATTAGCAATATTGGCTTTTTTTTATTGACCTGTTGGCCATTTGTTTTTCTTCTTTTGAGAAAAGTCCATTAAATCTGTTGCCCATTTCAATCGGATTATCTGTTGCTTGCTTTGAGTTTTTGAAATTGTTTACATATTCTGGATATTAGCTCCTTGTCAGATGTGTAGTTTTCAGGTATTTTCTCTACTTCCATAGGTTTTCTTCATTGTCTTGATTTTTCCTTTGCTGTGCAAAGGCTTTTTAGTTTGATGTAATCCAATTTGCCTATTTTTGCGTTGGTTTCTCTGTGATTTGGACTTTTGCCCATTCCAATTCCTAAAGCATTCTTGTCTGTCTTCTAGTAGTTTTAGCTTCAGGTCTTATATTAAAGTCTTCAATACTCTTTGAGTTTATTTTTGTAACTGATACAAAAAAGGGAGAAAAAGGTTATTCTACCTAACTTCAAAATATACTAAAAGACTATAATAATCAACAAAGCACGCTACTGGCATAAAAACAGACACTTAACACCCATTGAACAAAATATCCCAGAAGTAAATCCAAACAAATATGGCCAATTGATTCTCAACACAGTCTAGTTTTTGATAGAGGTCTAGTTTCAATCTTCTGCCTGTGGATACCCAATTTTGCCACCAACATTTATTGAAAAGAGTATCCTTTCTCTACTGTGTTGAGAATCAATTGGCCATATTTGTTTGGATTTACTTCTGGGATATTTTGTTCAATGGGTGTTAAGTGTCTGTTTTTATGCCAGTAGCGTGCTTTGTTGATTATTATAGTCTTTTAGTATATTTTGAAGTTAGGTAGAATAACCTTTTTCTTCCTTTTTCCTTTTTGCTCACAGTTGTTTTGGCTTTGTGTGTGTATGTGTGTCGGGTGGTGGACCATACAGATTTTGGGATTTTTTTTTCCTGATTCATGAAAAATGCCACTGGTTAGATTCAGTTCTTGGGCTCCCAGTTTGAAATCTCTGCTGTGCATGTCACATAGAGACTAGCAGGTGTGCAAGTGACATGAAGTCTTGGTTAGAAAAGGTGGTTGTTAGTCCAAGCTCAGCTCCTGTTTGTCAGATTAGGAGGGTCACATCATTAGTTTTCACCTCAATACTCCTTTCTATGAGGATGAATAAATTAAAGTAGGAAGAAATAAATACCTGCTAATTATTTTAACTTTATAATTCTATTGAAATCATATGGGAAGGTGAATTTGTATCTTTTGTTAAATTATAAATTGTACTTAGAAAAATGAAACATATAAAAAAATGAAACATAAAATACCTAGATTCTTGGGAAGTTCTTAATTTATAATTTCCATTTAGTTTAAAACTTATTAACTATATCTAGCTTCCTCATGTTTGTTAGTAAAATCATCAGTTGATGGACTAGATGGAGAGAAGAACCATACTAGTCTCACACACTAAGGGAAGACAAATTAGACCTTCTACTCAGAATACTTGTTGTGAATGTTGAACAATGCTGAATTTAGTTATAACAGGTTTTGCTGAACAGAAGTGAACAACTTCTGTATTAGGAAACTGGAATTTCTACTTAGTATTGTGAGGCCCTGTCTCTCTGGGCAGAAATCCCTCTAAATAAACTTGCTGCTTCAGGGGATACTTATAGATTGTTCATAGTGCATCTCATCTATTTGAAATGACACTATACTTTAAAGATTATGCACAATTTTCTTTACATTGTGTTTAACTTTGTTTCTTTAGAACAGTTCTTTTACAAAAAATATTTTCAAGAGCAAAAAAAATCCATTTAAGTTGAAATATTTTGAGTTTCAAAGTTAATGTGGTCTTCCAATACCATTCCTCTAAAACAAACAAATTAATTAATAGAGCCTGATTAAATCACATTCTCCTTATAATCACAGTGACTTTCTGGAAAATAGAATAGATACACATGTATATTTTTGTAAGGTGTGCAAGTGGCATGTCTGCATTTTCTCAGTACACGATTTTCAATTATAATGGAAATGCAATTACAAAGTGAATTGGTGCAATTCTCTAGATAAATCAACCAAAATTCTCTTTTAACTCAATGATCTTCATATATTAGACAAAAGTACATTTTAGAACTTGTTTGAATAATCATCTCAAATCTCTAACTAAATTTACTATAAGCATTTCATATTTTTGAATAAGCATCTCATATTTTTGAATTGGTTTTAAGTTGTTCTACCAATATTCCAGGAGTACTGTGTACTTACAAATAATCCTGAAGCCAATGCACAGATTTAACTACCTCTTACTTGCATATGTCTCCTTGACTAGTGTTTAGAATATTTGCATGCAGTTGAGAATATTTCTGTTCATCAGCCCATAATACTTTACTAGATGAATCATTAATGTTTGCAAACGCTTATTTCAGTATGTTAAAGTAAACAGTGTCTTAACTGTGTGTTGGTCCAGGTTAATTTTTGACCATGGAAAATTGCTTATTATTTGGATTTTTTTCCTACAGATATATTTTATAGAAATATTTTGAGGATGAGTGTTTTCAAATCATTTTGAAATTGCCAAGCAGTACACATAGTAAGTAATATATATTTCTATTTTTCCACTCAATTGCAGTCATACGGAATGTATTTGGCAGACAGTCATAAAGGAACAAATACTTATTAAGAGTTCTTGATATTTGTGAATGTTGAGGGAAAATGTATACCAAAGATAAAAAAAAAGAAGATGAGCTATTTGTTAGTGTGAATTGAGTTGTGTAATTTTAAGATCTGTTATTTGTTGGTTTTATTATTGTTGTATGTTATCGACAAGTAACATTTCTTATTTATTTATTTATTTATTTTTGGGTCAGGCATTGAACCCAGTGGCACTTAACCACTCAGCCACATGCGTAGCCCTTTTTATTTTTTATTTTGAGACAGGGTCTCTGTAAGTTACTCAGGACTTCGCTAAATTGCTGAGCCTGGCTTTCAACTTGTGATCCTCCTGCTTCAGCCTCCCAAGTTGCTGGGATTACAGGCATGGACCATTGTTCCTGAACATTTCCTTTTCTTTTTGTTTTTTAAGGAGTTGAGTAATTTAACAATCATAAATGAGTATAAAGTAACAACAAGATACATTTAATCCTAAATCATAGTTAACCCTGCATTGCCCACACCACAGTCTCTTGATTCTTCTAAATTATGACCCTATAGCAAATATAAATATCTATATATGTATATGCATAAAATTGTGAATTTTTCAGAATTAAATGATCACATAAATATTATTTTACTTCTTGAGGTGGTAAAGATTATGCTACATTGTTCATTTTCTCCCTAGTTCCCTCCCTATTTTCCCTCCCTTCCCAATCCCCCTACCTCCTTCTCCCCTACATTTTTATGGTTCCCCTATATTATATGTTGCTGTGCCCTTGGTAGGTCCAAAAATGAGTTTGACAGTCTTTCCCCTAAGCCTGGGTTAGACCTAGCCTCCACAAATGAGGGAAAAATCTGATCCTTGACTCCCAGGATTTGGCTACATTCGCTCAGCATGATTTTTTCCATTGCCATCTATTTACCCTTAAAGGCCACAATATCGTTGTTTCTAATAGCTGAGTAGAACTCCATTGTACATATATACTTACAGCTTTTGAATCCTTTCTTCCAGTGATGGGAATCTGGGTTGATTCCATAATTTAGCTATTGTAAATAGAGCTGCTATCTATGAACATTGATTTTGCTAAGTTGTAATGTGCTGATTCTAACTCCTATGGGAAAACACCCAGAAGAGGGATAGCTGGTTCGTATAGTGGATCCATCCCTAATTTTCTGAGAATTCTCCACACTGCTTTCCAAAGCATCTGTACTAGTCTGCAGTTCCACCAAAAGTGTGCTAGTGTACCTATCTCCCCACAACTCCTCCAGGATTTGTTACTGTTTATATTCGGCATCTTTGCTAATCTGACTGGAGTAAGATAAAATCTTAATGTAGTTTTGATTTGCATTTCTCTGATTACTAATGATTTAGAACACTTTCTCATGTATTCATTGGCTTGCTCAGTTTCCTCTGTTGAGAAGTTTCTGTTTAGCTCTCTGGCCCATTTGTTGATTGGATCATTTGTGTTTTTGACATTGTTTTTTGAGCGTTTTGTAAATTTTGGATGTTAGACCCCTGTTGGAAGAATCACAGGCCATGATTCTCTCCCATTCTGTGGGTTCTCTCTTGACAGTTTTGATCAATTTCTTGGCTGAGCAAAAACTTTTAAATTTAATGGCATTCCACTCATTAATTCTTAATTTTATTTCTCTTGCTTTTGGAGTTTTTTGAGGAAGTTATTAACTCCCATATTCTGGGGAGCTGCTCCTCATTTTTCTTTAAGTAGGTGTATGGTAGCTGGTTCAATTATTAATTACTTGATCCATTTAGATTTGATTTTTGTGCAAGAGATTAGGATCTAGTTCCAACTTTCTGCACATAGCTGTCCAGTTTGTCCAGCACCATTTGTTGAATAGGCTATCTCTTCTACATGTTGTATTTTGACCTCCTTTGTCAAAGATCAGAGGTTTAAAGATTTGTGGGTTTATTTCAGAGTCTTCTATTCCATGGTCTTCATTCCTATTTTGATACCAGTACCATGCTGTTTTTGTTACTGTAGCTCTATAGTATAATTTTAGATATGGTATTGTGAATCCACCTATTTTGTCTTTCTTGCTTAGTAATGTTTTGGCTATTCTGGGTTTCTTGTTGTTCCAAATGAATTTGAGAATTGCTTTTTCTATTTATGTAAATAATGACATTGGTATCTTGATGGGGCTTTCTTTTGCTAAATTTATATAGTACTTTAGGTAGAATTACCATATTAATTATATTAATTCTGCTTAACCAAGAACATGGAATATCTTTCCATCTTCTCAGATCTTCTTCAATTTCTGTCTTCAGTGTTTGATAATTTTAGTTGTAGCAGTCTTTTACTTCCCCTGTTAGATTGATTCCCAAGTATTTTATTCTTTTTGAGGATATTGTGAATGGGATGGATTTCCTGTATTTCTTCTGCCCTATTACTGTTAGAATATAGGAAAACTCTTGATTTATGGGTGTTGATCTTATAACCTGCCACTTTGCTAGATCTGTTTATAAGCTCAATCTGGTTTTTGGTGGACCTCTTTGATCTTCCAGATATGGGATCATGTCATCAGTATAAAGGGATATTTTGACTTCCTCTCTTCCTTTTCTTTTCCCTTTGATTTCATTCTCTTTCCTGATTGCTCTAGCTAGGGTTTCAAGGACTATATTGAATAAAAGTGGTAAGAGTGGGCAGCTTTGTCTTGTTCCCAAGTTTAGTGGAAATGCTTTCAGCTTTTCTGCATTTAGTATTATACTAGCTGAGTGTTGTTTGGCATATATGACCTTCATAAAGTTGAGACCCTTTGATGTCGTTCCCCGCAGGGTTCTGGAGCGGGGAGCGGGTGGAACAGCCTCGGTGGACCTTAGCCGTTCCCCGGGGGCCGAGGTAGGACACTGGGAACCAGGCATCGACAGGACAGGGCTGGGGACGGGGGAGAGGAATCACTCCCCGCAGCGTTCCTGTGCGAGGAGCGGGCAGAACGACCTAGCGAGCCTGGGCCGTCCTCCGAGGGACCGAGTTAGGGCAGGGATGGGGCGAGGAGTCGCTCCCCGCTGCACTCCAGAGCGAGGAACGGGCAGAGCGACCCAGCAAGCCTGGGGCCGTCCTCCGAGGGGCTGAGTTAGGAAGGGTTGGGGAGCCGGGAACAAGGGGGCGAACGCCGGCGGCTGGAACACGGGGCCTGCATCTTCTACTGCTGCTGATTTCTCTGACGTCTCTGCTGCTGCTGCTGCTGCTGCTGCTGCTGCTGCGGCTTCTTCTGACTGCTTCTGTGCTCTCTTCCTTCAGGACGCGGCTGCTTGCTTTCTTGCTCTTCTCTGGCTACTGCTTCTCCTTTGGCTGCTTCTTCTCTGGCTGCTTTTCCTTTGGCCGCTTGCTTTACCTGACTAGCTGCTACTCTATTTATCCATTACAACAGCCAATAGGATACAATACAAACACTTTTCTCCAGTTGTAACAAATGAGTGGCCGAATAGCTTAGTCATGCGGTCAGGCAATTTGCTAATTACAAGCCAGCTGGACCCCTTAGAGTTGTTTACCACCAATTCTTTTACAAGCCAGCTGGGCCTCATGTTCCCAACACTTTGATCCCTATCTTCTCTAGAGTTTTGATCATAAATTGGTGCTGAATTCTATTGAAGGCCTTTTTTTTTTTTGGCATCAATTAAGATGATCATATGGCCTTTGTCCTTCTGTTTAAGTGGTGAATCACATTTATTGATTTTCATATGTTGAACCAGCCTTGAATACCTGGTATGAAGCCCACTTAATTGTGATGAATTATCTTTCTGATGTGATTTTGAATGCAGTTTGCTATAACTTTATTAAGGATTTTTACATCAGGGATTTTGGTCTGTAATTTTTTTTTTTTGATGCATCTTTGTTCAGTTTTGGTATCAGAGTTATGGTTGTCTCATAAAAAGTGTTTGGGACAGTTCCATCCTTTTCAGTTTCTTGGAATTACTTAATAAGGAGAGATGTTAACTAATCCTTGTAGGTGTGGCTAAACTCAGTGGGAATTCATCTGGTCCTGGGCTTTTCTTCTTTGGAAGACCTTTAATTGTTATATGGATTTTGGAGTCTGTTATTGTGCTATTTAGGATTTTAATATCATCCTGCATCAATTTGGGGATGTTGTATGTGTCTAGAAATTTGTCCACGTCTTCCAGATTATCAAATTTACAGGAGTATAGTTTTTCAAAATATGTTCTGATAATCCATTGGATTTCCATGGGGTTAGTGGTGATTGCCTCCTTTTTGTTGGTGATTTTGTTGATTTGCTTCAATTCTCTTATTCTTTTAGTGAGCTTAGCAAGGAGTCTGTCAATTTTATTTATTTTTTCTGAGAACGAACTCTTTGTTTCATCAATCCTTTTCATTGTTTTTTTTTGTTCTCAATTTCATATCTGATCTTTATTATTTCCTGGTTTCTTCTGGCTTTGGGCTTAGATTATTTTTCTTTTTGTAGGGATTTGAGGTGGAGCATATGTTTATTTGTTCAAGATCTCTCCTGGTTTTTAATGTGGGCACTTAGTGCTATGAATTTCCCTATAAGAATGCTTTCATGCTGTCCCAAAGGTTTTGATATGTTATGTCTTCATTCTCATTCTCTTCCAAGAATTTCTTCACTTCTGAAGTCATATATTCTTGCGTCCATTCTTCATTGAAGAGGATATTATTCAATCTCCATGTATATGTATGCTTTCTGTTATGATTTTTTTTGATTGCTAAGTCATGGCATCATGGTCTGGAAGGATACATGGGATAATATCTACTTTTTAATATTTGCTGAGATTTCCTTTGTGAAATAGAATATGATCTATTTTGGAGAAGGATCCATGTGCTGCTGAGAATAAGGAATACTCAGCCAACTAGTGTTGGGATATTTTATCAATGTCAAGTCCATTTGATTTATATATTTGTTTAGGCTGGAGATCTTTTTATTGATTTTTCTTGCTTTGACAATCTGTGTCTTTGAGTATTAAAATCTCCCAGGATTTTTGTGTTGATGTCCACAAGTGGTTTTATTTCCTGAAATAATTTTTCTACATACTTCGATATCTTTCTTTCATATTGTTC
The DNA here is from genome assembly GCA_004027875.1 of Aplodontia rufa. Lineage (NCBI taxonomy): Eukaryota > Metazoa > Chordata > Mammalia > Rodentia > Aplodontiidae > Aplodontia > Aplodontia rufa. The sequence continues at coordinate 8,445 of PVKS010010381.1, read as the reverse complement.
CCTTTACTAGCATGTAGTGGCCTCTTTATCTCTTCTCATTAATTTATGTTTGAAATCTACTTTGTCAGATATAAGTAGTGCAATGCCAGCTTGCTTTCTTGGGCTATATGTCTGAGAGATTTTTTTTTCCCATCCTTTCACTCTCAATCTATATATGTCATTGGCTGTAAGGTTGGCCTCTTGTAAGCAGCATATTGTTGGATTTTGTTTTTTGATTCGATCTGCTAATCTGTGTCTTTTGATTGGTGCATTGTGACCATTCACAGTCAGTGTTAGGATAGTTATGTGGTTGTGGTTCATATTTATTGTGTTTTATTAGTGAACACTGTGCTTTCTTGATTTTCTTTTGATAGTGGGCACTTTTATTGAATTTCCTCTATTTGTAGGTTTTGAGGAATGTTTGGTTGTTCTACTATCAGGTGTTTGTCTTTGAGGATTCTTTGTAAGGCTGGTTTTTCTGTTCATGAATGCTGCAAGTTTGATCTTATTGTGAAATGCTTTTATTTCCCCATCAATTCTGAAGCTGAGTTTTGCTAGGTATAGTATTCTCTACTGCAAGTGTAGTCATTCAGACTTTGAAAGATCTTCTAGGATCTTCTTGCTTCTAGAGTCTCAGCTGAAAATTCAGCTGTGATCCCTATTGCTTTGCCTCTGAATGTGATTTGGCATTTCTCTCTTGTTGCTTTTCATATTCTTTCCTTGATTTCCCTGTTATATGTTTTGAATATGATGTGTCTTGGTGTACTTCTCATTTGGTGTCCTGTATGGTTCCTGGATGAGCATATCTGATTCCCTTTTAATATGGGAAAGTTTTTCTTTAACAATTTCTTTGAGAATGTTCTCAACACCATTCATTTGTGTGTCAATTTCTTCCTGTATCCCAATTACTCTAAGATTCTTTCTTCTGATTTCATACCAGACACTGAAAATTCTGCTCATGTACTATGAATTTTTTTCTTTTTTCTTTTTGGTCATCTGTGTGCTCAAGCTTATTCAGCATATCATCTTTGTCAGAAGTTCTTTTTTTCTAGAGCTGAAGGTTTGTTTAATATAGAGGCGATTCTATTATTAAATTCTTCCATTGTTCTGTTGTGATTGACTGAAGATTTTAGCCCCATTACTTACTTTTTCAGTGTTTCTATTTCTTTGATAATAGGGTTTTTCATTCTTGGGATTTCTCAATTAGTCCCTTCATTAAATCTTCTTTTAGTTCATGTTTGCTTGGTTTTCATATTGCTTCATTTCCATGTATTCCTTGGTTGGAGAATTGTTCAGGGGCTGCTGGGATCTGCTCTAGCTGGGGGGAGGGTTTCCTGTGCAGGGGTGCCCCGTGTGCACCTGAAGGGCCCTCAATTCACATTTCTTATTCTTTAAGTGAGATTTTTTTTTCTCTTCTTAATCATAGATTGAAAAGAGTGAAGGAAATTAATGATATTAACTTGTGCTTATAGGGAAATTTTTAAAAGGAGTGTTAAACTGATGTGTATTAAAATTTGCCATGTATTATTTAATTTATATATGCATTGCCTTTAATACTCACCCAACTATTTCAATATAATGATTTGTACTCCCATTTTTAAGTGAGAAAACTGAGATCCCAAAAGCTTTAATAGTTTGCTCACAGTCTCTTCAAAGGGGGTGAATCAAGGTCTTGAACAAAAGACATTTTAAAGTATGCTGCTTATACCAAGAACTTAAAATAAGTTAAATAACTCTTATTTAAAGGCCTATATATTTAAAAGTTCAACACATTTTGATTATTTCTTTTGGATTTTAGTTCTACTTAAGAATTATCTTCACAATGTGGAAGTTTTTGTTATTTTATTTTTATGTTTTATTCTGTTTTGTCCATCATGTCACTTAGGTTGTTTCAAAGTAGTAGAAAATAAGTAGAAATGTAGTTTCCTGAACATAAGTTTGAACCATCTGAATTATTGCTTGATTAAAACGTATTTGGTATTATAGTCTCAAAATACTCCAAAAGAATCTTCTGTCATTCATTAAAAAATACACAATTCAATATAATTATATTGTGTTGACCTGGAATAGATCATAGAGTCTCAGAGGCTGAGCTCTCACCTGCATTGTTTGGTGAAGTGTGATGATCTGGAGGCAGCTCCAAAACAGAATTTCCCCCAGATTTAGAAGCAATGTTGGCAGTATTGATGTTTGGATATTGCCTCCCAATATAACTACTTCACAATAAGGTGGTGTAAGTAGAGATTTAGGAATCAAAACTCTGGATTCATATGTGAATGCACACTTGCCTTTATATCCTGAATTTATGTGTGTTGGAAAATCATTTAACGCACCTGACCTATGGAGCTTCCTAACTGAGCCACACAGTACACTGCATAATGTCACTCATTTCCTCTCTGGATGACATGGTTGATGGGGAGCTAAGGGTCTCTGCGGCTGCCCATGATCAGGAGAGTTATCATTATCTAATACCTAAGCCTGGTAAAAGTTCAAAATTGAAGGTATGGAAATAGTAAGATTATTAAAATTTGATTTAATTTTATATTGCTACTAATAACAAAAACAATAACAAAACCAGCACTTTGTTAGGCTTCTTGATTGGAGACAAAGAGAATAAGATTGTTTTTTCTTTTTAAAATTATAATCATTGATTCGTATTACTTGTACAAATTGATAGGTGTTAATGTGACATTGTCAAATATGTCTGAATCTTAAAACATATAAATAAAAAAATTCTGGATTTATCACTTACTAGTTGTGTGACTGAGCAAATTTTTTAAGGTCTCTTTAAAGTGGATATAAAATTAAGAGTTACCTCATTTGTGGTGTTAATACATGTAAAATAACATAGTTTCAGGTACATAATAAATGTTCAATAAATGTAGATAGTAATTAATTTGTATTTGAGTTATTTGGATATTTCAATTCATGTATGTTTGTTAATCAAGCATTGTAACTTCATATTTGTGCCATATAATTTACTCATAATAAGGGTACTATTCACTGAGTACTATTGATTGACATGCTCAAACAGAAACTAAACTTCAGCCTTCATTATAAACAGAGCAAAGTGCTTTCAGAATGTGCTATTAATCTTGAACTTTTCATGAAAAAAACAGACCATTTGCTCAATCAGTATGCACGTAGATGGAATATGAAATCAGAATATTTATATATTTTATTGTGTGTTGACTGTGATTGGAGACCTAGCTGAACATGTGTGTTTGTGAACTTTTTGGAGCAAAATTGTGGCAATTGTGAAATGATTATGGAGTCTGAAATACTTCGCTTGAAAAGGACAGGAAAACTTTAAAAATCAAAACGAATAGTTGAAGTGGTAGTCACATAATTTGAAGGAACAATCATTCATTGTTCTCTTAAGCAAGTAATTCATGGAAATTGAAGGACTGTGAGCAAGAAAACATTAAGTACTGACTATTCCCTGTACTTTACATTCAATTGTACCAGCTAATCTGCACAATAACTTCATGAAGCAGTTGTTTTTATCTTTATTTTTTTCATATCAGGAAAATGTAAAACCAAATTTAAATCTGTCATTCAAGCTTAAAGTCTGATTCTAAAACTTCTTTAGGCAATTAACCTAGATGTCACTGAAATTCTATGGGTGATCTAATATTCTTTTATTTGCATGAAAGCACTATTCCCAAATCTTAGACCATATTTATAAGAAGTTGTTAGTAATGAGTATTCTATGATTTAATTTCAAGTAAAAAATAAGGATTGCCTTATGTTTAATGTCAGTAGGATCACTTAAATACAAAATAAATTATCTGGAAAAATATACTGTTAGTTTCAGGAAAGCTAGTGTATGAAAACAACAACAACAACAACAACAACAACAACAACAAAAACCCCCAAAACTAAACAAAACAAAAAATTCTTCCCCTAAGGGCAGAGACCATATCTTATGCTTCTATTATACTTTTCAGAATTTGAATTACTGACCATACACTTTGCTTGCAGATACTCATTCAACTATGCAATACAAAGAGTTTTGGAATGAGGAGGTCAGCTTGACTTTTCTTCCCATGTCACTGTCAGGTGTGTAGTCCTTACAGTGCTGTCCTTTATACACTGGCCACAGTGATATTTTCTCAGGGACTCTTAGTGGTCTTCATCTTCTTCTACTTTGGCTATCCACTGGTCCCAATCCGTTTATACCTCACTGCTTGAAAACAAAACATCAGCAATATTTTATCTGGGGGATTTTTTTTTTCATGTTACTAGTATTTAAAGGATTATGGCTCTAAAAATGAATGGACAAAGTTTTTGTGCTTCCACATAACTCTTGGTCTTAAAAGTGAAAGACTTATAGAAGACTTTTACTCTGAATTGATCTCTGAAAGATAAAACCTGTGACTTTATTTAGTAATTTTACTCCATCTAATTGAGTTAATATTTATTGTATACTCCTAAATTTGAAAGGCACTGTGCTAGCAAATATGAGAATAAGTGAGGAGAAAGAATTAATGTCAAGGGTATTAATTTTTTAATTTGAGTAAATAGGATATGCCCAAATATAAATAAAGCAGAGGATATAGCAAGTTGTATAAAGAGAATGGTATAAACTAGTTGAATTTAAAATTCATTTCAAATAATTAGCAAAATATAGTGTTTAAAAATGTAAAAAAAATAATGCATTATAGGATATCTGAGGACATAGATATAATTATGAACTGTATCGGTATGGAGATTGCATTTGGCTAGATCTTACTGCATGTGGCAGATGTTAACAGAATAGTAAAGAAATGAATTACCAAAGTTCAGAGGGGAAGAGGCTTCTTCATAGTCAATGACTGGAATAAAGTAGTTAAACAGTGGAATACAAGCCCACTTTCTATATTTCTATAAAAGAAAGATGGACAGTGAGAGAGAGAGAGAGAGAGAGAATCAATTTTATTTAGTTTTTCATGTGGCTTTCATTGCTCTGACACTTCTTTTTGTACATGGTGTCGGGGTTTGAACCCACATCCTTGTGCATGTCAGGTAAGCACTGTAATCTCCAAGCCACTGCTCCAGCTCCTCAAGTCCACTTTCTTAAAAATACTAGAGATGATTTAAGGAATTTAAACTTAATTGGAAGACAATTTAAAATACGAGAGAGGGATAAAGAATACTTTGTGAGGGCTCATCTTGTGAATGGAAGTTTGCTTTTTGGATGGTAGTCTATTGATGTCGTCAGAGTGGACTGCAGTTAAAAGATGCATGGATAAGAAGATCAATTTTAGGCAATTATAGCAGCATAAGAAAGAGACCATGTAGGCAATACCTGAGATCATACCAGCAGGAATGGAGAGGAAGCAAAAATTTTGACGGAAATCGACTCATAACACTTAAGCAGCATTGACTAAGCATTGAGCTTGTATTAAATGCTAGTGATTTTCATCCTACTCTGCACAAGAGGGAACTGAGACAGGGATTAGTTTAAAAAAAAAACGTCCCAGGATACTTACATAAACAATAGCAGAGTTGACAATTGAGCCCATTGAATTACTGCAGTTGGCCAATCTTCCTTTATTCCTTTAAGAAATTATTGAGGTTTCCAGATTGATTGAAGTGGAAAATGGTGTTGCTTATAGTCAGATTTTTTTTTTGGAGACTCCCCCCCCCCTTTTTAAAATAGCTTTTGGGTAGAGAGAAAATTTTTCTGACCTTTAGGGAGAAATATTCCTTCCTTATGGTTAGTGATGAATCTGTTGTGTACATTCACTTGTAGGCAACAGGCACAGTATAAATTATGATATTACTCAATTATATATTAGAATAGTAAATATGTCATCTTAATGTGATTTGTCTTTGTTCCTTAGCAGAGCCTAAAATTAAACAAGGATAAAGTTCTAAATTAAGGATTTAATATCTTCAGTCTATGAAAGATCAATTTTTTAGACTTAGTTAACCTATCATCCTAAACAATAATTTTGGCAAGTGAAAAAAATAGTAGCCAGCATAGGGAGTATCTCTCTCTTCCTGTATTGGAGAAGTAGCATAATGTATTGCTGAAAAACATGGACCCCAGTACCATTGTGCTGCATTGGTTCAGAGGCCAAACAGAAGCCTCTTTAGCTGTGTGACTTTGTGCAAATTATTTCAGTTTTCTGTGCCTCAGACCCTGCCTTAAAATTGTGACAGTGATAGTACCATGCATTCTAACCGTTATAAAGGTCAAATGAGGAAGAGCTCTTACAAAGGTTTTTGAAATACAATAAACTCACAATAAGTTCATTAAATTTCATCTCATATAAGTTCTTATTTTTTGATTTTAATTACAGAATTACTTCCACATAAGTTTTTTGTAGACTATTGCTCAAAGGCACAAAACAATTTTTTTTTAAAAGAAAGAGGGGACGGTGAGAGAGAGAAAAAGAGAGAAGTAATTTTTATTTAGTTTTTCATGTGACTTTCATTCCTCAGACATTTCATTGTGTACATGGTGCTGGGCTTTGAACTTGCGTACTTGCACATGCCAGGCAAGCACTGTAACCACCAAGCCACTGCTCCAGCCCTTGGCCAAAACAATGATTTTTATAAGATTCATGTAACCGTCACACAGATTAATAAGTAGAACATTTTTTTGCATCCCAAACATTTTTCTGCTTCCTAAACTTTATACTAATTCCACTGCTTCCTCAAAGGATGACATTATCTAACTCTTGCTGATCACTTCCTTGCTTTTCATTACACTTCTAAATTTTATATTCCTAATTATGAAATTTTAGTTTAGACTTTTAAAATTTATACATGGATCCATATCTAGATCTAATCTATATACTTATATTCATGTTATATGTATTCTTTTGTATAAGTTTTCTTTCCTAAATCTGTGTCAGTTTTATTTTTATATAGTTCATTAATTTTCATTGCTATAAAATTATCCCATTACATAAAAATACTGTGGAATATTTATTCACCCTAATTTTGATAGGCATTTTTGCTGTTTGTAGTTTGGGCCATTGTCAATAATGTCATGATAATTCTTTTAAATTGTTTTTAGAAGCACATGCATGAATTTCTATTGGATGTACACTTGGCATTTGAATTACTCATCCTACTGCATGTGAAATTTCAATTTTAGTAGATGCTACCAGGCTATTTTCCAACGTTGTTATTCTAATTACACTCATCAGTAATGTATGAGAGTTTCCTTTTTTTCCATCCTTACAGAAGCTTAGTAGATGAGCCTTCTATTATTATCCATTCTAGTGAGATTTTGCTTTATATTTTCCTACAATGTGGTTATGTCATGTGAGTCATTCATCATATGGATATGATAATGTGGAAACTTACTGTTCAAATATCTTGCCTGTTTTTCTATTATTATGATTTTTAATTATTAAAATAGGAAGTTAGAAATATTTGGCTTTCCTTTAAGTTATTAAATATGTTACAAATATAATTCTCTGTGATTTGATTTTTCTTTCTGATTTACCTTTTCATTATCCTATTGTAAAATGTTTTTTGTTTTTTCATCTGGTTTTTGTTTTTCCTCTACTTAATTGTATATGTGGTGCTAGGGATCAAACCTAGGTTCTTGCACATTCCAGGCAAGCACTCTACCAGGAGTCACCACTCTGGCCCCTCTTTTTGGTTTCTTAAAGAGATTTTTTTTTTTTTTTAATTAAGCAAAGTTTCTGGGGCTGGAGCGGTGGCTCAGCGGTTATGGCTCCATGTGTAAAACAAAGTGTCAGAGCAGCAAAAGCTACATGAAAAACTAAATAAAATTGATTCTCTCTTTCTCTTACTGTCCCTTTCTCTCTAACACACACACAAAAAAAAAAAAGAAAGAAAGAAAGAAAGAAAAGTTCCTAATTTTAATTTTAATCATTCTTTTGCACATAATGGATAGTGATTTGAAGTAGAAGTCAAGTTCTGTTTTCCTTCTAAATAGATTTACAGTTGTTACAGACTCGTACTAACAGTTCTTTCCTTTGCCCACTGCTCTTCAATGCCAAATTTACCATAACTTAGATTTTCATGTCTCTCTGGGTCTATTCCATTTAATTAGGCTTTTTGTCTCTACTCACTATTTAAAATTCTATTTTAACTATGGTCACTTTAATTATTCATCATATCTATTAAAACAAATTCTCTCTTCATGTTTTCATTCAAGGGCTTCTTAATTTTGCCTTATTTCATATGAATTTTAGAATTATTTTATCAAGTTCCACAAAATGTGTTAGGATCTTAGCTGGAATTACATTCAATCTCTTATTGAATACATTTTTGTAGAACTGACATGATTGGAATATTGACTTATTTCATGAGTGTAGTATGTACATTTATTTTGAACTTTTAAATTTCTCTCAATCACATTTTATGGTTTTCTGAGTACATATCTTATGTTTTGTTTAATTTGTTTTAGAAGTTTTAAGCACTTAATGTTAGGATGTATTATGTCTTTTTAAAAACTTTATTTTGTTTGTTTTCCTTGTATAAAAATTAATTTTT
>PVKS010010380.1:0-60394 GCA_004027875.1 Aplodontia rufa | reverse complement strand
TTTGCATCCACGTTCATAAGGGATATTGGTCTGTAGTTTTCTTTTCTTGATGTATCCTTGTCTGGTTTAGGTATCAGAGTTATGGTTGCTTCATAAAAAGTGGATGGGAGCATTCCCTCCTTTTCAATTTCTTGGAATAACTTAGTAAGGAGAGGTGTTAGTTCCTCCTCAAAAGTGTGGTAAAAATCAGCGGAGAAGCCGTCCGGTCCTGGGCTTTTCTTCTTTGGTAGACTTTTAATTGCAGACTGGATTTCAGTGTCTGTGACTGGGCCATTTAGGATTTCAATATCCTCCTGATTTAATTTAGGGATGCTGTAAATGTCAAGAAATTTATCCATTTCTTCCAAGTTATCAAATTTGGAGGAGTATAGATTTTCAAAATACGATCTTATAATTTGTTGGATTTCTATGGGGTTGGTGGTGATCATTCCCTTTTCATTGGAGATTTTATTGATTTGCCTCATTTCTCTCCTTCTTTTGGTTAGATTCACTAGGGGCCTATCTATCTTGTTTATTTTTTCAAAGTACCAGCTTTTTGTTTCATCAATTCTCTTTATTGTTTTTTTGTTTTCAATATCATTGATTTCTGCTCTGATCTTGATTATTTCCTTCCTTCTGCTGGGTTTGGGGTTAGCTTGTTCTTCCTTTTGGAGGGCTTTGAGATGAAGTGTAAGCTTATTTATTTGGGATTACAGGTGTGGGCCACCACACCCAGTGAACATCTATTCTTTATAAATTACCTGTCCTTGGGGATTTTGTTGCAGTAACACAAAATGGACTATGACACATTCCAAAACAGAATCATCTAAATGAATGAAGAAATATTCAAAAACTCAAGTACTTGCATATTTATTGTTATTCTCTGTAGTGTTTCTTTCTCTGAATAAAGTGTCTGTGTTCAATAAGCTAAGTAAGCACAAACTTACTGCTATTAAATTTGATGTTATTTAGTGTGTGTGTGTGTGTGTGTGTGATTAGTTTAAAAATTTTTTAAAAAGCCACTAAAACTAAGTGGGGTAGATTGAGTATATATTTTAAAGTAAATTGAAAGTTTCCTAGAAAAGTCAATCCATCAGAAAATCTTCATGCTTCTTCAAATTAAAATTTGTATGTTACAACTATTTCCAATTTTACATCTGACTCACACACTGATTGGCATTTGTAATAAATAAATAACCTTTTATTCTAAACTTTATTTTGTAGTAATTTGTCCACTTTTGTTGCTTAAACCTCTTATAAATATAATCATAACTGACTCTTACAAATATAACCATAAGTGACCATCAGCAGGATAATATTTTATATTTATAATATATGGTTCTATCTTCTATTTACATACTCATGCATAAGTATGTAATTAATGTTTTTACATAATACATACATATATACTTATAATGTATATATTTATTTTATATACTTCTGCATATATGTATGTGTGCACGTCTATAGATATAGGTATTTAATTGTTTAAACACATTACCTTTCATAATTCTCATATTAAATTATAAATTATTAATTACAAGAACTTAGACTTTAAATTATAATATAAAGTTTGGGAAAATACCTTCATGTTCAAAAATTCCTTATATCTGGATGTTTTAATTTGCTTAATAATCAAGCCTAATTAGCATATTTAACAAACTCCTTTTTCCATTGAGTAATATATTTATAATCTCAAGTCCAAAGTTCACAAAACTTTCTTAATTAAGTATCTTTGTTTGACATTATATAAAAATCTAAACTACAGGGGCTGGAGAGGTGGCTCAGCGGTTTCTGCGCTTTCCTGGCAAGCACGAGGACCTGGGTTCAAACCCCAGCACCATGGACACAACCGAGTGTTGGAGCAACTAAGGCCATGTGAAAAACTAAATAAAGTTGTTTCTCTCTTTCTCTGTTTCTCTCACTGTCCCTCTCTCTTTAAAAAAAAAAAATCTAAACTACAAACCTTTTGTATGCTTATAGAAATTGCTTGGAGCACTTAAACATTTTAAATATGCAGTAAAATGTAATTTAAAAACACAAAATGAACCAAAGAAATGCTGTTATCATGACATGATTAATATTTTAAATATAAAGTAAAATAATAGACATTTCTTTCTAACTCATGCATCAAAATTGCTATCATTTACATCAACAGGGGGTAAAATAGATCCAGAAGGGAGCTAAGCTATTTCTTCACTGCTACATAGCCCTGAGGGTTGTTGAATTGGAAAGCTGGTGATAATTTAGTGTAATTACAAAATAATTGGTTGCAGCTAATATATTCTACAACATCAGCTCTTCAGGAGTCCATACATTTAAAATTAGTCAGTCACATCACTTGCACAGTTCTCTATTTAAAGTGGTAAAAATAATGATTCCATATCAAATGTCACTCAAAAAAACACAAAGTCTTGTACATAGGGATTAAAATTTAATTCTTTTTTGTTCAATTTACGGAAAATACTTGAATTGTAAGACTTTTGTGGTTGTGCCTGTTCACCAAATAAATTCATATTTTTTAACCTAATAATTCTTCAAGCCCAATTAACAGATATTTTTTTCAAATCAGGATAATCCCAAGACCAATGCAGAGTTTAAATTTTGTTTAGTTTTGCTTTGTTTTACCTATCCCCAGTCTAATACATATCACAGAAAATTTCAAAAATCAAATAGAGTGTATCACAGTATCTCTCTCTCTTTGTGTGAATGTTCACACATATTTCATTTGTGAATATAACTCAATGATTTGCAAAAAAAGAGCAAATATAAAAGTATAAAAAATATGTTACATACCACCCAGACACTGAAACAGAAGAGGTGACAATAGAGAAAATAGAGAAAAAGAGAAGAAAAGGACACAGGGGATACTATGGTGTTCTATGTTTGTACAGCCAAGAATCACATGTCCTGATCACCCTTCTGCCACCACTGATACTTTACCACTTTGTGGGGCTAATCCACTATCAGTGAAAACAGAGGCTGTCCTGTGATATTTACAAATTCTTAATTTTACCATCTTCCATAAAATATTTTCAGCTTTCCTGATTTTTAAATTCTCTGTAGATTACATTTTCCCCTGAATCAAGACTCAGATTTGCTTTCCTTACACATTAAATAATTAATTTCCCTCAATTAAGCTGCTAAGTTTGAAATTCATACTGTTGACAGGTCAAGTTTCAACAATTAATAATACAAACTTCTAATGAGCTATGCTGTAGGTGTGAGAAACACATGGTGTTTTGAAATTCATAAATATTGAGTCAAGGAGAAGTTTTGTAGACAATCCTTAACAGAAGACATAGAAGATGAAAGTGCAAATATCTGGAATGAAGTTTTCCAAAAAAGTATAGCAACTTCAAAATGAAGATCATTCAAGTGAATGTTCACAAATTTAAAAAAAAATGTTATTAGTAGATCTGTTGTGCAGAGACTAATCAAAAGAATGACTTCTAACTTTACTAAGAAAAGAATAGAAAACTTGCATTACAAAATTTTGACAAAAGTGTTAATGAAATGTTTAAAATCAAACCTGGCAAAACTTAAATAAGCCTTCTATGCCTGTAAGTCCAGTTGGATGACAACCTGGGCTTTTAAGAGTGAGCTTCTGTTTTTAAAATGAAATTTTGCAGAAATGTGACAATATGGATAAGATAATGATTTGAAGTAATAAAGGAACTACTAGAAGGGAATTTATCAGTGTAGCACATGGACCAAAGGATGACAAAGTAACCACCCATTAAATTACATAATTGACATGTGGGCCATGCATGCTGCAGAAGTACAATTATTTCATTGAAATTTAGAAAAATGAACGTAAGAGCCTTGAAAATCAGTGAAAAGGAGAGTGTATTTGAGGAAAATGCCAATGTTCTATTGATAATTCTCTGAATGAAATGGAAGAATGAATGAGGAGTAATGTACTGCCACAGAGGGATGCCACATATTCCATACTAAATAAACAATTATTTCATGAAAGTTAATTTTGTAACTCTGGAGGTCACTGCAAATGGTCCATCTCTTAGATGTGACAACATTTTTGAAAAACACATTTTTTGTCCTCAGAGAATAATTTCATGTAAATATTTTCAAAAGAGAGTTAATTTACATCAAAGTATTTTAAAAATTTAATAAAATTATATTTTATCCAAAATTCTTATGAACATGCCATATTTTATATGAATTTATGTAAATTATATATCTTCTCTCTTCCTTCTACCACCAAATATAGTGTTTGTCTGTCAATGCCAATTTATGTACACTACACATTTTTAATTTCTAATATGTATATGCTTATTAAATTTCTCTTGCATCATTAGATTTATAATTTTGGAACTAATTGTTCACATATAGTTGTTTTCTAATATATACCTTGTAAAATAAATCCACCCACAATAGACAATTTATTTCTCTCCTCCCATACTCTATCTAGCTGATAAAATTTCAATGTTGCTAACTTTCCCTTTCAGATATTCAGAAACTTTCTATCCACGGTGTTTTTAATTTTTTATGAATTTCATTTTATTTTTTCACTCCACTTTGTTCTGGATATTTAAATATAGCTTAATACATTTTTCACTAAGAAAGTACGATGTATTTGATGCCCTCCAAAATAAAAGGGATGTTACTAACACCCCAGACTTGCCTTCAAATGTATTGTCAGTTATCTTCCCAAAGTAACCATCATTTGGGGTGGTTGTATTTTTACAGTACAAAAATGGAATCATGTATTCATGTGTTCTTATTTTTGCATTTACAATGACTAGCAGTCTTTTCAGTTATTTTTCCTGTCAGAAAGATAAAGTAGATCTTTTATTTAAGCAATTCTTTTCTTGGGGTCTGTTCTTGAGGTCACATGCATAAAGGATCCCCCAGTTAATGAACTACCTAAAGATTTAGCAATAACACCATCCATATCCTTCACTAAATGCCATGAAGAGAAACAAAGTGTACCTCAAGATATTATGTGCATTATGAAAACACAATGAATTAATATATCATTCTACCTCTATTTCTAATTCTATCTCTATCTTTAACTCTATCACCATTCAGAAAATCATACTATGTACAGAACGTATGTACACCCATGTGCTCTTTGACTTAGAATATTTTCTTCAGTAGTGTGACTGTCACTGATCCTGTTGATTTATTTAGCTCTTGTGTGTGTGTGTGTACATGCATTTCTGTGTGTGCATGTAAACTGTATTCTAGTTCATTGTTAAAAAAATGTTCTTTCATTTATCTATTCTCCTAGTAAATGGCAATTATTGGTGCAAATAATGCTATTATGAACATGTTTTTACATGTCTTTTTGTGCACAAATATATGCCGAAAAAGGAATTGCTGGGTCATAAAGAGGAATATATTTGGGGGATTCCAAGATGGCAAGCTGCAGGAGGCTGCTTCTCATTTGGCTCCACGACTGCATGAAAAACCTCCAGGACAGCTCCACTGCTGCCAGGTGTGTTTAGGGGAAAATCATCACCAGAACACAACACTAGATGAGGGAGATTTTTGGAGGATCCGAGATTTGGGTGCAGCAAGTAGAAAAGAGGAATTGTATTCATTCCAGCCGAGGCATACCAGCTGCAACTGCCATTGTTCCCAATCAGCAAGGAAGTGGGGGAGGAGTTGAACCATAATGTGCCTTCCGATCTGCTGATCTGCCACAAAAAGACCAAGTTCTATAAGAAACTGTGAACTGGGCTCAACTAGAGACACCCCTCCTGGGCCTCCATTGTGTTAGGGGAGCATAGAATCTCTCAGCTGCCAGTAAGGGGCAAATAGGGAGACTTTTTGAACAGACTGTCCAGTGAGGGATTCAGCAGTTCAGAGCAGGCTACTCTACAATTCCGCCAGGAGCCAGCCGGGGTTCAGAGGCTGAACCCAGATGAGGAGGCATGGGACATGCTGAATCTCCACTTAGCTCAGGGGGTTTGGGTTTGTGGAGTGCAGGGGAGCCTTCCTCAACCCTGTACAACCCTACCCCCAGCCAGAATGCTCACTAAACTAAGGTGGGACAGGAGCACTCAAGAGACCACAGTCTGAGCTCAGAAAACCTAGAGGTGAAATACTGTGAGCATAAACAGCAAAAGGAGCATTGATTTGCATTTGACCATCCGTGAATAAAAGCATGAGGACTCCTGAGATTCAGATCCCCAGGGAGGCAGGAAAAGGTCAGCCTTGGGGGCATTCCTTAATCTTATATCTTCAGGGAAGTCGCCACTAGACATCCAGTCATCTGCTTGAGATCACATAATTCCAGACTGAGAGACCCTGCTAACAAAACTGAGGCAGACAGTGAACATCTGCTCCCAATGTGTAGAGACAACTTCAGTGAACATAGTTCTAATTTTTCATGAAGAACCTTTTTTTCCCCTGTTGTTGACATTTATTTTTGTGCCATCTGGAAAAGTTGATTGGTTCATGGACATATAAACATACTAGATTTTTTTTTCTTATTTTTTTTTTGTTTTGTTTTGTCTCTGTCATTTTCTTTTCAGGTTTTTTCCTGTTTTTTTCCTTCTCTTTTCTCTTTTTACCTGTTCTTTCTTCTCTCTATACTCCCTTCATTCCTGAGCATTTTCTTCAATATAAAAGTTTATCCTTGGGGCTGGAATGGTGGCTCAGAGGTTATGGTGCTTGCCTGGCAAGTGCAAGGATACACGTTCAAACCCCACCACCATGTACACAATGAAGTGTCTGAGGAATGAAAGTCAGATGAAAAACTAAATAAAGATCGCTTCTCTTTTTTTCTCTCTCTGTCCCCTTTTTCTTTAAAAAAAAAAAAGTTTCTCCTTGTCTTGACAGCTGAGGGTCAGCATTTTGATCAGTACATTTAGTATTTAGAGTTGTATTGTGCCCCAGTTGCAAAATTTTCCTTCTTATGGTATCACCCAAATTTCATTAATATTCTTTCACCCTTCTACTTTGATACCTCTGTCTCTTCTCCTTCCCTCCTTCTTCTTCTTCTTCTTCTTCTTCTTCTTCTTCTTCTTCTTCTTCTTCTTCTTCTTCTTCTTCTTTTGTTTTTTTGTTTTTTTTCCTCCAGCAAATCCTTCACCTCTTCTACTTTCTCTCTGCACATGCTCGGATATTACAACCTCCTCTTTAACTTCCTCTTATATTCCCTTCTCTCTCAGATTTCTAATTAGTTTATACTATTTGACCTCCCCATTATTAATACTGTGTAACAATTACTGCTGGGAATGCCAAACTCAATAACTGTTGTATGCTTTGAAGCCTGACATAGGTGATGGCTAAACACTATTGTCACCAAAAGTGACACTACCATTCATTTCATAGGTGGAATTTAACATTGTAATATATATACTCGAACTAAATAACCAATTTAATACCATTTATTGTATGCACTGGTTGTTCATATTGATGAGCTCCTAATTAGCTCAGGAGGAGCTGGAAATCTTAAGGAACACTAACAGTTCACAGGTTAAGGATTTGGCTTCTGAACTCAACTTTCCTGACAATATCCCAATCCAAGTAAAGGATGGGACAAAATTTCCAATCCAACAGCAATGACCCAAAGAAACAACCAGATAGAGATTTCAGGCCAAGAATTCACTTTAAATTCAGGAGTGAGAAGAATCCCATGCAGATCCAATTTGCATCTGTGCATGCCTACAACTCTGGTCCTACCCAGGCAGGTATGCCTTACACCCTCAAGGATACCATACTCAAACACCACCCAGGAGTCACACACAACTGCAAGATCCAGATATGTTGGGCCCATCCCATCATCAAGGATCCAAGATCTCAGCACTGCTCATAGGTTGATCTGTTCTGGCCCACCCCACACCAATGAGACCCTAGCACTGAGCGATGCACCCTTACTGCTTAGCCTCAACAACACACCAGGCTGCCCAGCAAACCCCACTGTATGCCAAGCTGAGCCCTGGAACCTAGATCCAAAATGGGCAATAAAACAAGGCTCCAGGCAGAAATAGCTTTCTGGAAGAAAGTGGTGGTCATCACAGACGTGGTGTCTAACACGATTCTTGACATAAAGAAGAAGAACCCAGAGACTGGTCTTGCTTCCACACAGGGAACACCAATTCAGACATCCAGAAGAAGCTTTTCAAACATGAAGAATCAAACTAGAAGAGAGTCAGCTCAAACTCACACTTTCTCTAGCAAGGAGCCCATGGTTAGGGAGTGGGATGAAAATCTAGAACAAATTATCAATGATCTCAACTAAAAAAAAACAAAGAACTAAAAAAAGATTTAACGAAGGGACTAGGTGAGAAAACTGAAGAGATGAAAGACTCTATTATCAAAGAAATATACTTACTGAAAAGGAAGTAATAGAGCTAAAATCTGCAGCCACTCAGGAAAGCATTGTGGAGAATCCTTAAAAAATTAGGGATGGACCCACTACATGATCCAGCTATCCCTCTTCTGGGTATTTTTCCAGAGTAGTTAGAATCAGCAAATTGCAGCAACATGGCAAAATCTGTGTTCATAGAAGCTCAAATTACAATAGTTAAATTATGGAATCAATCTAGATGTCCCTCTCTGGAAGAATGGATCCAAAAACTTTGATACATATACACAATGGAATTCTATGCAGCATTTATAAACAATGATATTGCACCCTTTGAAGGTAAATGGATGGCTATGGAAGAAATAATGATGAGTGAATTTAGCCAAACCCAGAGAGTCAAGGTTTGAATGTCTTTACTCATTTGTGGTGGCTGGAGTTAAACCCAGGCTTGGGTGTAAACTAGTCAGACTCATGCATTAGACCAGGAAAGGTGTAGCAACACATAACCTAGGACAACCATAGATATGTAGTAGGATAGGAGGGAGAAGAGCAATGGGGAAGGTGGGGGGAAGAGGGGGGAGAAGGAGGGATTTAGGGAGACAATCCGTAATGTAGCATACTCTTTACCCTTCTGAGAATCCAAATAATAATTATTCAATAATTTAATTCTGGAAATTTTGCAATCTAAGCATTTATATCCCTTGTAGTGGTGAAATATAGAAGAATCAAGAGACTGGGGTGTGGGTGAAGGAGAGGTTATTCTGGTTTAAGAAATATGCATATGATATTGTTACTTTATATGCATTTACAATAACTCAACTCCTTAATAAAACATTAAAAATGAATATGTTCAACTCTGATAGTTATTGCCATATTCACTAAACATGTGATATTTTCTGTTTCTTTCATTTTACTCACTCTAGAGGATGTATCCAAACTCCATGATACACAATGATTGCATTTTCCTGATGTCTAAAGATGTTGTGCACCTTTTTCATATATTGTCAACTTTGTGAGATACATGCTAAGTAAGTCATTAATTTTTATTGACATCTCTTCCTTTCTTACATATCTGAATTATTTGTATATTATTGATATTTTTTAATATATTATATATGCATATATTCAATCAATTTCACTCTGAATCTTGCTTTTGTTTTTACACTTTTTATAATGACTATAATCATTTGATTTTAATAAATGTCATTTTTTATGGTTAGAATTTTTGCAAGCAGATTAAGAAATATTTCTTTCTTTCAATGGCACTAATATAGTTTCTCATATTATCTGCCAAAATTGGTCTTGTTATACCTATTGGACCTAGGTGTGCAGTATGTCTTTGATTTTTCTGTTGTGTATTAGTGATGAAGATATACTTTTGAATATACAGTTTGATATCGTACCATTTATTTAAAGTCCATCTAATATAACAAAACTATATTTTCAAGAGTATTCTATTGCACAGGCATTGTAGGGTAAATTAGGATGGATGACAAATGGATTTTTGCAAAACTTTTATAAATTGATATTTCTCTACATATTCCAGTATCCAATTATAGCCTATATTTATTTTTCTGTTTTTGCTCCCATGCCACACTCTCTTAAATATTATTTATTTATAATAATTATTGATATACTATGTTTTCATTCTTATTACTTTCTTAACTTTCTTTATATTTTTTATTTTAAAAAAAGTTTTTAGGAGGGGAGGAAGAGATAAAGAAAGAACGAATTTTATTTATTTTTTCATCTGGCCTTTGTTTCTCTGACACTTCGTTTCATATGTTATGGTGGGGTTTGAACACTGTTTCTCACTCATGCCAGGCAAGCACTCCAACCATTGAGCCACTGCTCTAGCCTTTAAATTGCTTTATGGACATATGTGACACAGACTTTTTTTGAAGTGGTGAAATTTAGAGAATGTTTATTCATTACATAAATAACTGATATTCTATGCACTTTCAACCTACTAACACATTTTATACATCAAATGATCTAGTGATGTCTGCATTATTACTATGCCCCCCATTATGATCGAAGAAATGAGGTCATGAAGGCACATACCCAAAATAGTTAAGCAGAATATGAATGTCAGTTACACACTTAATTAATGAAGAGCAAGTGTGTTTGAATTTAGGTACCTGGGTGCAGAGTAGGGGCTTTAAAGATCATGATTCAGTGATTCTCTTGCAGAACTGTTTTCTCTTTCCTTTTTTTTTGTGTGTTCTAAGAGAATAGGTCACTGAGAATAAGTTTTAATGATAGAAATTATATTATCAACTAGATTTAAATATTTTATTTATCATAATACGGGAAATTTATATCAGATTTGGATTTAAGATAAAAAGAAACGTAAGAATTCTTACTCTTTTGGAGCATGAGTTAACAAAGTATAGCACATCGAGCTGTGGAGATGAGACGCACTAAGGCCATATAATTTTGGAATACAATGGAAAGTTTCCTTAAGTTGTAAACACCTAAGAGACAATTAAATGAGAAAGTTGAAGTGGAAGTCTGAGGTGTATATGTGATATTTGAAAGCATGAAATTGCTGGTCACAATGGCACATGCTGTAATCCTAGTGGCTCTGGAGGCTGAGGCAGGAGGATTATGAGTACAAAGCCAGCCTCAGCAACTTAGCAAGGCCCTAAGCAATTTAGTGACACCCTGACTTAGAATAAAAATAAACGAATAAATAAAAATGGCTGGAGATGTGACTCAGTGGTTAAGCACTCCTGAATTCATATCCTGATACCAAAAAATTAATAAAATAAATAAATAAACCATGAGATTGAAGACATTGCCTTGGAAAAGAGCATACATAAATGAAGTAAAATTTGGGAGGCATGTTATTTAGTTAATGAGTAAATGATGGTTTAGATTACTGAACTTCTCTGGTTCTGGTATCCAGAAGGAATAAAAGAGAAGTTAGAGCAATAGCAATATCATTAAGGTGACTGCTAAAATCGCACTCTTTCTGGCTCCTTCATAGGACCCGTGTTTAGAGATTATTGGAGGGGTAATCCTACAAGGAAGAGAGGCTTGAAAATGGTTAACTTCTCTGGTGTCAAGTGGACACATGCAAGGCAGCATGTGCAAATTCACACTAACCTTCATGATTCTGTATGAAAATTTACGCTTATGTGCTAATTAAGCTATATAATTAACCTGTATAATTAAAACACTAAAGAGAATTCTTTGTACATTTAAATTTTGGAGTAATGAACTAAGCTACCACCACAAAATATGAAATTTACACAATATACTTTGAAATAATTTTAGGATTCTAGATTATTTAGAGAAAGTATACCAACTAATCAGACAAACATCAGTAATAGAGCAAATATTAAAAAGTAGTAATGGAATATTTTAAAAATACATTCTTAAAGTAAAATAGTAATCTTTTATAATGCCTAGTGATTGAGAAGTATTTTAACAAAAATACCAATAAAAATGACATTTTAAATTTCAGGTATATGTGATTAAAGCCTAGACATAGGTACCCTTCTCAGGAATGAACATGTTCTTGCATAGTTGCATTTCATCCAGTGGAGTACTTAGTTTACCTCGCAGCTACCTTAGCATAGAATGCAACTATTCCCTCTTTTCATTTTTGTCTGAAAGAGCAAATATTAAAAAACCAAAAAAAAAAATAATTTTATAACTTGTTTAAAGTTCTGAGGGAGGAGGTCAAGACAGACAGTTTCAGTAAAACTAGGTAAATGTGGAGCCCTTGGAAACAGAGAAGAGAGTGATCAAGGGGAAAGTGGTCACCCATAACAAATGTGGCTGAGGAACTGATTATAGTCAGGGCAGAATCCTGACCAAAGTGCTTGGCAAGCAATAGGACAACACTGACCGACATCTGTAAAACAGATTTAAAGTAGAAAATGGGAAGACTTATGACTGAAATGAATTGAAGAGAAATGGATGCTGTGGAACTGGAAGCAAGAATATAGAAAATCATTACAGATATTATCCTTTAAGTGGAAAAAAAGAATGAGGAGGTAATAGAGGAAGTGAAAACTCAAGGGATAGTATTAAATATGTATGATCTGAGATGTGTTCTTATAATGGAGATAATAATCCATCAAGAAAAGAGAGTTTAATTGCAGTAACAAAATCCATGAACACTTGAGAAGGAAGAAAGTGAAGCACACAGTTGAAGGACTGACCTTCCACAATTACTTTTCAAGAATAGTGTCCTTTTTATATTTAAGATTTTATGCACCTTGAAATTTATTTATCCAAATGAAATGAGTTTTGAATAAAAGTATTTATTTTTCAAATATTCAATTAATATTCCAGTATTTATATACATATAAAGCATATATTTTTTGCAACTGATTTGGAAAATTTTTTCATCATACTAATAAATAAGACTGTATAGTATTATATATGTTAACACATAAACTAGTTGTCTATTCTGAATTGTAGAAATATTTACTTTTGAAATTTTGAAAATATTAGGTTAACTCATACACTCCTCTTTTATTTATTTATTTTTTAAAGAGAGAGGGACAGTGAGAGAAACAGAGAAAGAGAGAAACAATGTTATTTAGTTTTTCACATGGCCTTAGTTGCTCCAACACTCAGTTGTGTATGTGGTGCTGAGGTTTGAACACAGGTCCTTGTGCTTGCCAGGCAAGCGCCAAAACTGCTGAGCCACTGCTCCAGCCCCATACACTCCTCTTTTAAATACTCATTGTTTGTCTTTGGCCTTTTATTTTCCCATATCAATTTTAGAATCTTACATTGAGATTATAATTTTATTTAACTTTTACATAAAAGTAATTAATTTGACACTTTTAGAATATCAAGTTTTCTCATTCATGAACTTGATATATTTCTCCATATAATCACATCATCATGAAGGTCCATAGTATTTTATTACACCAGATTAACATAATTATAGTACATCAAGAAGTTGGTGACCAGGAATTGAAGAGTCTATAAATCATGTCATAAGGATAAATGAATGTGTTTAGTTTAGAAAACAGCAACTTAAGACACTTATAATAACATTCCAAGTCTTTGAAGTGCTCTTTTATAATAAAAAGGATTAAACATATTTTTAATTGCACAAGACAGGAAGGAGAAAAGTTATGGAAAAGCAACATCTTAATCAAATTTTAAAATTATATTGAAATTAATTGAATAGTTATGTAATGAGATTTTTATTCCTGGCAAAAACAAGTATATGGAGAGAAGACAAGATATTCTTGCCTTGGAGGAATCAATGCTTCCTAGAATCAGAAAAGATTGGCTTTTCAGAGGACGTATGTATAACATTTCCTCAAATGATTTGCCATACTAGACAGAGTGAGGAGAGAGGAGATCATGCGTGCAGAAAAAGTCACAAACGAAAACATGGGGCAGAGGTATGAAAACTATTTCCAGGATGTACTGAAAAACGAGAATAGAGGAGGGAGCGTAGGTGTAGGATAGCATGCATATTTAGAGTTAAAACTTGTTAAGGAGCACAGTAGTAATTATCTAAATATTGTCACAGATTTTAGATTTTTTTATCAGTTAGCTATAAAAACTTCATTAAGAGTTGGTTACAATTGTGATGATATTTTCTAACTTTTCCTTTTAAAAAGAGATGAAATAGTAATAAAATTAATGGATAAATTTCATTTTTAAGGCTCCAAAAATCAAAAATTTTGTAGGATGAATGAATAAATATCCCTCATGAATACTTATGCAAAATATCCAAGGTCTTAGAATACAAAATTCCACAGCTCACTAACATGATTGCACATTATGAGCATGTGGAATGCAAGGTATTTTATCATATGAACATAAATGAATTATTAACAAAACAAACAACATTCTGTGAAAAAAAAGTCACACACAAACATACAGACTAAGGCACTTTAAAGATTTCAGACATTTAAGTAAGAAAAAAATCAACAAATTGATAAGATGTGAATCTCTCCATATGTAATAAAGACCATTTTGGGACATGTTAACAGCCTTATAATAATCAATAATGAGACCTAAAAACTTTCTAAAAGGAGGAAAAAGAGAAGGACCACTGATTTCATCACTTCTATTCAATACAGCACAGAAACAGAGCCTGAGAAATTAGGCATGAAAAAGAAATTGAAGCTATCCAAATTGGAATGGAAGAAATTAAATTATCTTTTTCAAAATGATATTAATATAAATTTTGAAAAAAAAGAGAAGATCTCAGAACCAGGAAAGACTACAAAAACATGGGAATGGAAATATTAAAACTATTTCTAGAAGTCATGAAATAAACACTTAAGGATTAAGTATTGGAGTGTTCCACACTCATAAAGAAGATAATGAACAAATTCAGGAAATTTGTGGGTTACAAAACTACAAACTTCAGTTTTATTCCTATCTACTAAACATGAAGAATTCTAAAAAAAAATTAATAAACCAATTTTATTTATAATGCCGTGAAAAATAATAAAATATTTAGGAATATACCTAAAGAGGCAAAGATTTCTATATTGAAAACTATAAAATAATGCTGTAAGAAACTGAAGTAGATACAAATAAATGGAAAGACTTCCCAAGTTCCTAGGTAGGAAGATTTATAATAGTTAACATATTAATGCTATAAAATGTCATCTAATTTAATGAAATCCCTGTCAAATAGAGGAATTAAAACCCCATTGAAATTTTTGGAAGAAATATAAAAATTCTTCCTAAAATTCATAATATCAAGGGACCCTAAAGAGCAAATGTAATCTTTAAAAAGTTTTACATTGTTGCTAGGCATATTGGCACACAGTTATAACTCAGTGACTAACAGAAAAATTCAAGACCAGCCTCAGCAACTTAGCAAGGCCCTAAACAGTTTAGTGAGACTGTTTCTTAATTTGAAAATAAATAAATAAAGAGGCTGGGAATGGAGCTCAGCGGTAAATTTCCCCTGAATTTGATCCCCTGTAGTATCTCCCCACATTCCCACACATAAAGTTCTGTAAAGTGGGGATTCCACACTTTCTGATTTCAAAATGTATTACAATGCCACAGTAAACAAAATAGCTTAACATTGGCAAAAAAGGTTGGACACATAGGCCAATAGAATAGCATAGATATCCCATTATTAAATACTAGAAATAAACTCTCTCATATATGGTCAAAGATATTTCAACAAGGTTGGGAAAACATTAAGTGAGTAGGGAGATTCTTTTCAATAAATGGTGTTGGTTAAACTGGACATCTACTTATTAAAGAATGAAGCTGGATCCTTGTACATATGCACAAATAAACTCAAAACTGATTTAAGTTCTAAAAATAAGTCCTAAATATACACTTATTAGTAGAAAACAAGAAAGAAAAACTTAATGACATTGGATTTAACAATGCTTTCATTGATATACCAAAAACAAAAAATCAAAAACATGAAAAGGATAAATAGACTACATAAAAATTTAAAAATTTTGGTTTAGTAATAGATATTAATCAGTAGAATGAAAAGATAACCTAAAAAGTGGAAGGAAATATTTTCAAATCATTGAAAGTGCACAAAAATCAACTTAAAGGTTAATATGGATATTATTTTCAATTGCTGAAAACTCAATAAGAATAAAACGACCACATTAAAACTGGGCCAATAACATGAATAGGCATTTATCTAAAATATATTCCAATTGTCGGAAAGTATATGAAAAGGGCTCAGAGTCACTCATCATCAGTGAAGTACAAGTCAAAACAAAATATAGTTATCAATCATAATTATAAATATAAAAACAAATAAAACCCCAGAATAACAAACGCTGAAAGCAGAAATCCACACAACCTTACTCGTATTAATTGAATTATAAAGTTAGAAATAAATAATTGATTTTTAATATTTATTACCACATTATGTTTATACATAATATTGAGGTCACAGCTGAGAAGCACAAGGTAATGTAGTATCCTGGATGTGATGTTATAAGAAAAATGCCATTATATGAAAAGTAAAGAATCCCAATATAGATTTTAGTTATAAGAAGGTATGTATGCAAGTTTATTACAAGAAAAAAGTTACATTAGTGCAAGGTATTAATGGAAAACTCGTTGTCAAATACATAGGAACTCTCTAGTCCATAATTATTCTATACTAAAAACATATTGTTGCAATGTAAAATAAAAGAAATTTTTAGGAAATGGCATTGACCACCATTTCAAGAAATATATAAGTGTCTAGCATTGTGGCAGAGACAGCAATGTTCCCCAATGACTGTACTCTTTTTTTATGAGTATTACCTAGAAGATATTCCACAGATTCCTTCATGTGAGGCTATGTGCTAAAGTTGTATATAAGACAACATGGGCAGACCATCCAGATTCAGCCATCAAACCCCATGTGTGAGTATGATTCTGTGCCCATTCTCTGGCTGAACAGAGAGCACTCTAATGTAGAGACATAATTTAGAAAAAAACTGACTGTCTAAATTATTACTGGATGCAGAAATCCATCCAGCCCTGCTTATATTATTCAAA
The DNA here is from genome assembly GCA_004027875.1 of Aplodontia rufa. Taxonomy (NCBI): domain Eukaryota; kingdom Metazoa; phylum Chordata; class Mammalia; order Rodentia; family Aplodontiidae; genus Aplodontia; species Aplodontia rufa. The sequence goes on along the minus strand of PVKS010010380.1, from coordinate 43,662 downwards.
CAACAAAATAAGAAAATATGAATTTTAATGGATGAGATATGCAATTGGGACTTTTTTTAGCTAACGCATTTTGTTTCTAATAGTATGGTTTTGAATTTGAGGTGCCCCTCAATAGGCTCATGTGATAAACAATGCAAGAAGTAAATTATTAAGTTATGAGAGCCATAATCTAATTGATGGAATAATTCATTTGATGGATTTATAATTTGAAATTTGAATGAATTGTTGGGTGGTAACTGTAGGCAGGTTCCATACAGGAGGAGATAGTAGGTGACTGGGAGTTAGCTCTTGTGGGAAGGGGGAGGAAGAGATAAGGGTGGATAATTGGGGGGGCACTCTTGGGGGTAAATCTAATCTTCGGAATCTATATACATTTTATATTATTTTGTTAAAAACTTGTATTATTGTTCAACAAGTAAATTTCTCAATTAAAAAGAAAGAAGAATACATCTTGTCCCTTGCTACCTTCTCTTTTCCCTCTCCTTCCCTATTATTTCAATTTTAGCAGCTTTCCTCCACCGTTCCCTTCTACCATGGCATTCTGTTTCACCTGGAGACCAGAGTAATGTAATCAGCAGTGTGTGGACTAAATCTCTGAATCCGTAAACCCAAAATAAATTTTTCCTCATTTACATTGTTCTTATGACAAGTGAAGGCAGGACAGGATCATGCAAGAGAATGCTGAGTCTGAGCCCAGGAAATATGGAGGGACCCTGTATGTGACCAGCAGAGGGAGTATTGCTCTGCTTTCACCCACCTCCTCCTGGAAACCTGGAAGTCCCCTGAGTTTCAGATCCCCAGTGGAGGCAAGGGCCAAGCTTTCAGATCATTCAGTAACCCTAACTCTTTAGGAAAGTCTCCACCCAGCAGAGCCCGGAGAAAGGAGCTAGACACATATCCTGCCATCAAGTCCTACACACTTAGAATCCTACATAAGCAACACCATGAGATCATGTCATTCCAGACTTGGGGATGCTGCCAACAAAATTCAGATGGACAGGGAACATATGCGCCCAACATTAGTGAGACAACCTCCATGGACAAAGTTCCAATTATTCATTAAGAACATGTTTTCTCTGTTTTTGATGTTTATCTGGAGGGTTTGATTGATTCATGTATATATAAAGATACTGTGTTTTTTAAATTTTTACTTTATTTTTTTATACTTTTCTCTTTTTTCTATTTCTCTCTTTTCCCCTTTTCCTTTCTTTTCTCTATAGTCCACTCATTTGCAAGCTTTTTCTTTATTGTACATGTTTATCCTTGCTCTGTCTGCTGAAGGTGGGGTTGTTGATTAGTACATTTAGTTTTTGGATTACATTGTGCCACAGTCACAAGATTCTCCGCTAATTCCTTCCACTCTCACTTCTGGTATCAGTCAAATTCTATTGACATTTTTTTCACCCTTCCTTTACTTTGGTACTTATCTCTTTTTCCCTCTATTTTTCTTTTATTTATTTATTTTTTACCAGCAACTCATATGTAAGTTTACCACCTCTGAGCTATAGTTAATTTATACAATTAGGACCCCACCAATAATGCTGTGTTACCATTACCACTGTGAATACCTAGCTAAACAGGTATTGAATGCTATGAAGCCTGACACAGGTAAAGGTTTAATACTTTTGTCACTGAAGGTAATTGCTAACTCTACCATTCATCTCATAGCTGGAATTTATAATTGTAATAGATATAGTAGGTACTAAGTAACCAATTTAATGCTGTTTATTGTAAGCATTGGTTGTTCATGTTTGTTTTTCATTAGCTCATAAGAAGCTGGAAATCTTAAGAGACACTAAGTCCACAAGTTAGTGATTTGACTGCTGAACTCAAGTTCCCAACCCAAATAAGGAATGTGACAAACCTCCCAATCCAGCAGCAAGGACCCAAAAAGGAACAACAAGAAAGGGTTCTCCGATCCCATCCCCTGATGCTGAATAGACATCCAATCCAGTCAAAATCCTCAGAACAAATAAAATAGTAGTTCACTGTAGCTAACACACAAAGTAAGAAGAAAAAGAATCTGCTTCAATTTAAGGAGCAAGAGGAAACCTTCAAAAAATGAGTAAACAGATAAATCTCCCCACCAAACACACACTCCCTCAACAAGAGTCCATATATAGGGGGTTGGATGAAAACCAAGGAGAATAACAATAGCAATCTGGTAGCCAAAATGATCAAAAAATTAAAAGAAATTTGTAGAAGGAATAACAGAACAATTAAAAGAGGATTTAAAGACGAAACTAAGAGAGCAACTACACATGATAAAAGAACAATTTGTAGAAGAAATAAATATAGTGAAAAGAGAGCAAAAAACTCCAGGCAAGGAAAAACACAATAAACAAAATTAAAAACTCACTTGAAGATTTCAATAATAGATGACAATCTGTATAAAATAGAACAGCAGCTCTTGAAGAAAGAATCTTTGACAATGAAGACAGGCAGGCAAAATAAGTTTGAATTCACAGAAGACAGGAAAGGAAAAAAACTTAAAGAACATGATCAGAATATTCAAGAGCTCTGGGACAATGTTAAAACAGCAAATGTGAAAGTCATTGTGACAGAAGAAAACATGGAGCTAAAAACTAAAGGCATGAAGGATATTTTCAATGAGATCATTACAGAAAATTTCTCTCATATTAGAAATGAAATAGACATGCACATACAGGAAGCATTCAAGACTCCAAATAAACATAACCACTCAAGAAACTCATCAACATATATCGCATTCACAATGTTTAACAGAGAAAACAAGGCAATAATATTGAAAGCTACAAGAAAGAAGTATCAAGTCACATGTGGAGCCAAACCAATAAGGAACCCTTTGGACTTCTCACCTTAGACCATAAAAGGAAGAAGGGTATGGAAAGAGATATTCCAAACCCTGAAAGAAAATAACTTTGAGTCAAATATACTATACCCAGCAAAACTAAGTTTCAAATTTGAGGAAAAAATGAAAACATTTCATGATAAGAACACACTAAAAGAACTCACTAACACAAAGTCATCCCTACAAAGAATATTCAAAGACAAACTTCATGTAGAGGAATTAAAAACCAATTCCCAAACACCACAGATGAGGAAGCTCAATAAAAAGCATAATTAGCTAAATTAAAACCAAGGCAGCACAAAATACAGCAAAAATCACAATAGCAGTAAACTACAAACAGATATCCATATTAAAATATTAAGTTGGAGTCTTGAATACTATCAATCTCAACTCAGCAATGAAACGGCATAGATTAACAAAATGGATCAAAAAAATAAAACAATATGCAGACAGAAAGAGGTTTATCTTACAGGTGAAGATATCCATAGGTTGAAGGTAAAAGAATGGAGAAAAGAAGTCTACCAGGCATATGGCCCAAGGAACTATTCTGGCGTAGCAATTCTAATAACTGACAAAGTAGATTTCAACCAAAAATTAATCATAAGAGACAAGACATATTAATAAAGGGATCAATACAATAAGATGATATAACCATTATAAATATTTATGCCACAAATATCAACACACCTAACTACATAGAAAAAAGTAGCTTTATGATTTTAAATCCCTCACAAACCATAATGCAATAGTACTGAGGAATTCAATACACTCTTATCACCAGTAGACAGGTCATCAAAACAAAAAATCATTAAAAATATCTCCAGCCTAGATAACACTTTTAACAAAATGGACTTAACAGAAATATATAGAATAGTTCACCCCAAAACAGCTGAATTTACCTTCTCAGCTGCACATGAAACTATTTCCAAAACAGATCATATTGAAATAATCAAAGTGAAAAAAACCCCATGTATCCTATCAGATCATAATGGTATGAAACTAGAAGTCAACAGTAAAAAATAACAAAAATTACATAATACATGGAGTTTGATTTACACTTTCTTAAATGAAGAATTTATCAAAGATGAAATGAGAACAGAAATCAGGAACTTCTTAAAAATAAATTGTCCAGTCCCGACCGGCAGGAACCGGACAAGGCTCTAATTTGGCTTTTGACTGAGATTAAAATAGACTCATTGGACTTAAAGTTCTCCAAGCACTTTATTTCTCCCTTTACCATGGCTAAAGGCCTCCAGGCGCTTCCCGCCTTCCCTCTCCTTGAGTCAAGGCTATTAACATTTAGAGTCCTTGTTTCTATTGCCATACCAGAGTCCCTATTTCTGCAGCCGAGGCTCTTACTGCCTGCATCTTCTACCGCTGCTGATCTCTCTGCCGTCTCTGCTGCTGCTGCTTCTTCGGTGATTCTATGCTTTCGCTGGTCCTCGCTTCTGCTGCTGCTGCTGCTGCTTCTCTGACTCTAGGCTTCTCTGCTTTCCTCCTGACTGCTGCTTGCTTCTTCCATGCTTCTTATTCTCTGACTGCTTCAGGACAGGGCTGCTTGCTCGCTTCTTCCATGCTTCTCTGACTGCTTCTGTGCTTTCTTCCTTCTGGACAGGGCTGCTTCCTTCTTCCATGCTTCTACCCTGACTAGTCACTACTCTATTTATCCATTACAACAACCAATAGGGGTACAGTGCAAACACATTTATCCAATTGTACAATTGAGTGACCAAATAGCTTAGTCATGTGGTCAGGCAATTTGCTAATTACAAGCCAGCTGGACCCCTTAGAGTTGTTTACCACCGATTCTTCTACAAGCCAGCTGGACCTCATGTTGGGGAATCCCAACATCTCCTCCTTTTTTTTTTATTTTTTCTGAGAGGAGGATAACAAACAGGTGACTGTGTCTGCCTTAGGTTTTTCCATTCACACCTCCCCTTTCTTACCCGTCATTGGAATAAGGCGCTGCGTAAGGCACCCTTCCTGTCTTAGGTTGATAAGGGGGTTGAAAGGATTTACCCGTCACTGACTATCAGCCCCTTGAGCTTGAATTGCTGACACATGGTCATCAACTTTGAGGGCAGCATAAGCTTGCTTGATCCCTTCCATGCCTTTTTACCGCAAGACCAATCACAAAGCACCTAATAATGATGACACTGGCCACTCTTCCCCAAGACTTAGCCAGATTACTTAGGTAGCCAAAACTCAGTCCAGGCAGGTTATGATACACATAGTCCCAATGTCCACCAAAATGTCCATTTGTTCTTGCAGTAGATCAACTCGTTGGTTCATGGTCAATAGTACAATGTGCAGGTGTTGATCCTGATTTATGAAAGCCTTTGCATATGAGCTGGACAAGTTGTTCAAGATCCGCAGTCAGCACAGTCACCGCCAAGGGTGTAGCAGCCGCAGCTAAGATGTCAAAGTCTGTCTCTAATTATGCCAAAGCAGGACCGGCAGATTTTCTTCCCTGATCCGTATCTCCTTTTATTTTTTCTCCCTTGGAAACTACCAAAGGCTCTGAAAATTAACTCAAAAACCTTTATGTAAACACATTCTAACCCACCCTGAGTTTTAACTTTTCTTGAAAAAACTATACAAACAGTAACAAGATGACTCTGAAATGGGGTAAAAACCAGACCCCCAACAATAAATAAGAATGAAGACCCAATATACTGAGATCTCTGTGGCTGTATGAAAGCATTTATAAGAGGTAAATTTATAGCTAAGTTCCTATACCAAAAACTAGAGAGATCGCAAATATATAAGCTTATGCTTCACCTCAAATCCTTAGGAAAACAAGAACAAACTAATCCCAAGACCAATAGAAGACAGGAGATAATCAAGATCAGAGCTGAAATTAATGGAATTAGAATATAAAACAATACAAAGAGTCAATGAAACAAAGAGTTGGTTCTTTGAAAAAATAAATAAATTTGACAAAACTTTAGCTAGCTTCAGCAAAAGAATGTAAAGAAATAACTAAAAATATATCAATAAAATCAGAGATGAAAATGGTGAAATCACCATGGACCCCTGTGAAATACAGAGAATTGCCAAAAATACTGGAAGAACTTAAATTTCAATAAGCTAGAAAATTTCAAATACATGGACAAGTTTCTTACCACATACAACATGGCCAAACTGACACAAGAAAATGTAGAAACTGTAAATACATGAATATCAATTAATGAAATGCAACCAGCAATTAAAAACCTTTTCCAAAAGAAAAGCCAAGGTCCTTTTGTATTTTGAGCTGAGTTCTGCCAGTCCTTTAGTGAAGAACCAACACTTCTCTTTATTAAGTTATTCCAAGAAACTGGAAGGGATAGAGTACTCTCAAATGCTTTTTATGAAGCAAACATAGTGCTGATACTGAAACCAACAAAGATTCATTAATGAGATAAAATTACAGTCAAATATCCCTGATGAGCACAAACACAAAAATCCCTAATAAAATACTAGCAAACAGCATTCAAAAACACATCAAAAAGATAATACACTATGACCAAGTGGGTTTCATTTCAGGGATGCAAGAATGGTTCAACATATGCAAATCAATAAATGTGATACATGATTTAAACTGAAGCAAAGACAAAAACCACAAGATCATCTCAATAGATGCAGAAAGGACCTTCAAAAAAATCCAACACCCATTCAGTTTAAAAACACCAGAGAAGCAATGGAGAAAACTTGAAAGCATTTCCACTAAACCTAGGAACAAGCTAAGGATGTTCACTCTCACCACTCTTATTCAATATAGTTATTGAGGCACTAGCTAGAGCAATCAAGCAGGAGAAGATCAAAGGGATATGAATAAGCAAAGAAGTCACATTATCTCTATTTGGTGATGATATGATCCTATATCTAGAAGACCCAAGAAAGACCCCTAAAAGATTTCTAGAGCTTATCAATGAACTTGACAGTTTCAAGATTCAAAATCAACACTCATAAATAGATAGCTTTTCTATATTCCAACAGTGATTTGGTTGAGAATGAAATCAGGAAAACCATCCCATTCACAATAATCTTAAAAAAATATAAAATACTTTGGAATTGAAATAAAACAAGGAAGCTAAAGATCTTGACAAGAAAAACTATGGAACTATTGAAGAAATAAACAGAAGAACTGAGAAGTTGGAAATACAGCCTATGTTCTTAGATAGTCAGAATTAATGTAGTCAAAATAGCCATTCTGCCAATAGCACTGTACTCAATGCAATCCTCATCAAGATACAGATAATATTCTTCACAGATATAAAAATATCAATTCTTATATTCATTTAGAAGAATAAGAGACCCAGATTAACCAAAGCAATACATAGCAACAAATAAAGCTAAGCAGGGGGCATCACAATACCTGATCTGAAACTATATAACATTGCTGTAGTTACAAAAATAGCATAATATTGATATCAAAACAGACATGAAGACCAATGGAATAGATCAGAAGATACAGAGACAAAACCATCAATCTATAGCCTTCTGATATTTGACAACCTTAGCAAAAATATATCTTGGAGAAAAGACAGCCTTTTCGGCAAATGATGACAGGAAAACTGGACAGCCATATGCAGAAAAATAAAATTGAATCTGTATCTCTCACCCTGCACAAAACTCAAATAAAAATGAATCAAAGACCTAGGGATTAAACTAGCTATCATATAACTGTTAAAAGAGAAAATAGGGTCAATGCTCCACCACATAAGAGTTAGCACTGACTTCCTTAAAAAGACTCCCATAGTGCAATAAATACAACTGAGAATCAATAAGTGTGATGCCATTAAACTAAGAAGCTTCTGCACAGCTAAGGAACCAATTAAGAATGTGAAAATAAAGCTTAAAGAATGGGAGAAAATCATGGCCATCTATGCCTCTGACAGGGTCTAATATCCAGGGTCTACAAAGAACTCATACAGCTTAATAGCAAAAACACGAATAACCCAATCAGTAAATGAGCAAAAGAGCTAAACAGAAACTTCTCAATAGAAGAAATGCAAAAGGACAATGAATATATTTTTTAAAATGTTCAATATCTCTAGCAATCAGAGAAATGCAAATCAAAACTTAAAATTAAAATCTCACCTCACTCCAGTCAGAATGGCAAAGATTAAGAATACAAGCAACAATAAATGCTGGAGAGGGTGTGGGTGATAAGGAAACCTTATACATTTTTGGTGGAACTGCAAACTAGAACAATCATCTTGGAAAGCAGTATGTAGACTCTTCCAAAAATTAGGACTGGAACCACTATCTGACCCAGCTATTCCACTCCTGGGTGTTTTCCCAGAAGATATAAATTCAGCATACTACAGCAACACAGCTACATCAATGTTAATAGCAGCACAATTCATGATAGATAAATTATGTAATCAACCCAGATGCTCATCATTATATGAGTGGATCAAGATACTGTGATACATACATACACACAGTGGATTTCTACTCCACTATTTAAAAGAAAATGAACTTAAGGCCCTTACTGGTAAATAGATGGAAATGGAGAAAATCGTGTTGAGTGAAATTAGCCAAACCCAGAAACGCAAGGGTCAAATGTTTTTGCCTTATATGTGGAAGCTGGAATACAAAATAGGAGAGAGTGAGGGAACAATAAGTTTAGCAAATAGACTCATCAAACATAGATTACCAATTGAACTGAGGGCAAACTCGAAGACTAGGGTTCAGGGGGATAGAAAGGGGAGGTGGGAGGAGAAGGGGAGAGGATGGGGAGGGAAAAAGAGGTATACATGATGTGTGTTTATATGAAAGTGTAACAACAAACCACTTCAATATGTAAAACCATAATGCAACAATAAAAAAATAAAAAAGAAAATAAAATTATCAGTGTTTTATATATATAAATTTCAAACGTATGGTCTTCCATAGTTTGAGCACATTTTGTATCAATGAACTATACTGCAGCTTCTTAATACCTGTTTCAATAATCAACATCATCAATACTGGTATATATCAAGAAATAAAGTAGAAGAATATGCTTCATAAGATCTAAGCAAATTTTCAAAATCTTCATAATACAGGATTTAGAGCTATTTTAAATATTGTAGGTATATTTGTGAAATGTGTTTCAAAGTTGACATGCTGTATTTAGGACAATGGAATTTTGCAAAATGCTTTAAAAATTACTAATGATTGGTGTTGTGAATTATTGTCTTTTAAAATGAATGGATAATTTTATGCACTCGAAGAAGAAAATACTTATTATTTAGCAAGTATTCTACAGTTAAATTATGTTGTACATGTTATTAAATTTGAATTATAAAATAAATTTCAAACAATTAAAAGGAACTATGCTTTTAAAATTAATAAGAGAGATGAAATAAGGAAAGTTCATGGAATGTATCAGACTTAACTTTCCTATGTTCACATATGAATATACCATAGTGAATCTCACCAAAAAGTCACTAAATTTAAAAAAATAATTAATAAGTAATAGAAATATCAGTAGAATACAGGGAAAGGAGTGGTGGGAAGGGGAAATACTGGGTACAGGATTGAAATAAGTTATAGTACATGTTTTTTATAATTATATCATTGATTTTTCTATTGTCATGTATATCTAGCAAAGAACAAATAAAAAATAAAAAACTAGTAAGAGCTCAACTAGTTTAGGTTACCATAGAATACCATAATTAAGTCAATCTAGGCAAAATTGGTCTGTTTATATACAATATATACTTTATAAAGTATAAACATATAACTCAGTTCTGACAAGAAAAAGCAGATAACAAGCATACCAACAATTGTAAGTAGGATAACAAGGAGGTTATTATTATAATACATGATTCAAAAAGAATGAGTAGATAATTAACTCTAATTAATAACAAAACTTAATTATGTCTCTGAATATACTCTTAGATATAAAATTTATTTTTCAATGTTTGTAAAAAAGACAAGTTCAAGGAGTTGTTGCTACAAAGAAGCAATATTGACAGCACAGGCTTGTTTAATAGAATTAATTATTACAGGTGCCTAAAATAGTACCTAATTAATTTTAGTAACTAAGTAAAATTCCATATTGTAGATTTTTTATGATCAGAAATATTTATTTTTCTTTACTTATTTTACAGTTTCCTTTTATCCTTTCCAATGTGCTTTCTTTCTTTCCTTCTGAATATCCTAGATTTGCGCATTAGTTGAATATTAGTTTACAAACTAAGATTATAAATCTTTTTATTTGATATTTGAGGCATATGAAGTGAACCATTCGAAGGTAATGTTCTTAATCCAACAAAAATATAAATTATTATATAATAATACAATGACTCTTTGCACAAGGCCTATTTCAGTAAGCATATTTCAGGAGGCCTAAGCTGGGAGAATAATTGTCAAAAAATATGTTTTAATTCTTTTCAAGATTTAACATTAAGTGTTCAAACTTTAAAATGAGACTTCTGAGAGAGACACTAGAGAGACAGCTGTAAATTTTGCAGGAAACACTATTTGTTTTCATTATATCCTCAGTGAAAAGAGAGTTTTAGTAGAGCAAGAAAATCAAAAGTGAAAAAAAAGACAAAAAACTAACACAAAAATAAACAAACAAGCAAACAAACAAACAAAAAATACCAAACAATCTGTCTCTTTAACAAGCCTAAATCGAGGGCTGGAGCAGTGTTTCAGTGGGTATAGTACTTCATTGGCATGTGTGAGGACATGGGTTCAAGCCCCAGAATTATGTATCACAATCAAGTGCTGGAACAATAAAATTCACATGAAAATCTAAATAAAATCAATTATTTGTTTCTCTTACACAGTCCTTCTCTCTTAAAACAAAACAAAACAAACAAAACAAAAAAGCACCTAGGTCAAAGAGAATCTCCATAGATTTTATAATATGAGAGTGTGGAACCAAATTATTTATTTGTTAACAAAAACACAGAGAAAAAAATAATGGATAAATTTAGCATGGAAAAACCCTTAGAACACAAAAGCAGTCTGAACTAAGCTGAACTAAAGACTGCATAATGAACTAGTGGTTGAAAACAGTTCTGTTTCTCAGATGGCAAGTGAGTGCTGAGGCAAGAGCCACCTTGAGGAAGCAAAGCTGCAGCTTACTGGTGTGGGCGCCTGGGAGCCTGAGATATCATGGCAAACTATCCCCGCAAGAGCTGATCGTGTGGACTAGCATATACCTAGCAGAATGTGATTAAAATAGGTTCAAGGAGATTCGAGTCAGGAGAGTGCGACTCACTTTCCCTTTGATTGTGGTTCCTCATTATCGCCTGCTGAAGAGATAACTGAACAGGTTTGGCATGATTACACTTGGGGACTAAGCCTGGGAAGATGGTATGTTTGGGTGGTAGATTGTGAGAGACCTGTGGAGGACTGGCTCTAATTCTGTGAGCAGAATTCTCAGGATAATTCTCAGATCCAGGTTCTGAGCAGAGGTCAGGATCTGCCCAGCCCTAGCAGTTTATTGATCTAATCTCACCAGAGAAAAACAAGAAAGGTCTTATTAGAGCTGAACTCCCATTTGGAACTCTGGTGCAGCCCCATTTTGAGAGTTCATTGAGCTGGTCTGTGTAGATAAAACTCCAGTGGACAGTATTTCCCATTCTGTCATGCTTTATAAGGTGAGAAAGGAAGATGAAAGCTATTTCAACCAAGTTGATTTTAGGCCACTCCAAATGGCAGCTCAGTGAGGAACCCAGGATGAAGGGTTAATGGCCCCAAACCCTTGCTCCCTCTACAGGGTATGTAGGCCAAGAAGAAATGGAAAGAAGGTCAGGAAATGGTCGTCCTCAAAGAAGGATGGAGTTGTGGCTCAGTGGTTAAGAGCTCCTGGGTTCAATCCCTGGTTCAATCATTGGTACAAAAAAAAAAAAAAAAAAAAAAAAAAAAAAAAAAAAAAAAAAAAAAAAAAAAAAAAAAAAAAAAAAAAAAAAAAAAAAAAAAAAAAAGAAAGAAAAGAAAAAGAAAAAAAATTCAGTACTAAACTCTGTTTGAACACTTAAAATATCTGAAAACTTTGAAAAAGAAGAAAAAGCTACTGCAAATGAAGATCAAATCACATATGTGATTGATGTGATTTTTCTGTCTAATCTCAGGACCAGGGCATTCAAAATGCAGCTTACACAGAGCACTCTTTTTCAAGCACTCTGTGTCTTGGCCTTATAATCTTTCATAAGCAGCAATTGAATAACTCCTCTTTGCTAGAGACTAAGAGTTACTCCTATTTGCTTGAGACTAATTTCTACACAAGTAAGAACTATTGAGAAACAGTGAATGTAAAAACAGTTTGATTTGGATTTATGCAGAAGAAAATTAAGTTTTAAACTTGAACCTTTTCCAGATTTATCAAATACCTTACATTTAATGCAGGTTTTTGAGAATCTTAGCCTAGTTAAAGTTTGTGACCATCAGAGAAACAGTGACAAATGGCCCCACTAATTATCTTTGCATGGCTGAGGTGGTTTTCTCTTGTTATCTTTAATGTAAAATTTTAATTGGGTAAAAAAGAAATTTCTAAATTACAATATAAATATTCTATTTTTTCTTCAAATTAACGGTTACTTTTATACCTGGTGTAATTGGGACCTTTTAATGAATAATGACATTTTCCTATTTTCTCTAATCCATCAACAACTTCTAAGTTACCCATGTGCTACATGACACAAGTGTATTTTTAGATCAATTCAATATTCTATTTTCTACTTTACTAAAGGGATTAGACCTCTCTGTATGTTAAGTTCAATGATATCTGGCTTTCATTGAACCATGTTAAAGATTGATGTAGTATTTTAAAAGATCAATTGCTTAATGCTTCTAAACTTGCTTAAGTGCTAACCAGAAATCTAGCCCTTTATTCTCAAATAAAATTCGTCACAAATTTCTAAACATTGATAATTTCTTCTAAAAATAATTCTAAATCACCGTTCATAATTTGGAAACTGTTTAAGAACCAGAGGGTGATGTAAAAAATTGGAGAAGATATTAACTGAAGAAGTCTATATTGAGAATCCTGTTTATAGCATTTAACTTAAACAAAAAAGCATTTAAATCAATGTGTTCTATTTAATTTCACAATTCTAAATAAAAAAAGCTAATTTTAATAAAGCTGATGATTATAATAAAAATATTCATATCAGGATCCTTTCAAAAACTTTCCCTGAGAATTTGTCTCACCTGCCTTCTAAAGAGAATGGCCAATAGTAAGAATGGATGTTTTAATTAGTAAACTTATGTTGGATTAACTTCTTTATTCTGTTGTATATATATATACATATATATGTATATGTATATATATATATATATATATATATATATATATAATACAGTATAATCAGAGTTTTACTTTTCTACTAAGGATAGTTAGTAATGCAATGTGACAATGATCAGAGAACCCATGGATCATTGAGAAGACCTGGGTTCTTTCATGAGTATCATATAAATCTGATTGTATGTAACATTCAGGGCCTCTCCCATGTGGATATGAGGTAGGGATGGAGAGAATATTTTCTTAAAAGCTGTTTGATTTAGAACACATTACGAGTCATTTTGGTATTATTTTATTATCCCCCTCAAAAACAATTATTAGTAATTCAAATGAAAAATTAAGAAAACGTATTAAAGATAAACAGAAAATCAGAATATTTGTCTTCTCATAAAACTTCATGAATTTTAATTATAGAGGATATTCCCAACTCAACCTTTGTTTAAACAAACAAATAAAAATACAAAATAAAATATGTATTTGCATGAAAAAGCTCTTAATTTGTTAATTTTAAAAATTCAATTTTAAGCTGGGCACAGTGGTACAAGTCTGTAATCCCAGTGTTTTGGGAGGTTGAGGGCTGAGGCAGGAGCACTACGAGTTGAAAGCCAGCATCAGCAACTTAGTGAAGCCGTAAGCAACTTAGGAACCCTGTCTCAAAATTTAAAAAAAGGGGGACCTGGGGGGCTGGGTATGTGTCTCAGTGGTTATGTGCCCCTGGGTTCAATCCCCAGTATGAAAATAATAATAATAATAATAACAATAATAATAATAATTCAATTTAAAATTAATCAAAGACTTAGAAGTTTTAAAAATTAACCTCATAGTTGTCAAGAAAAGGATTAACAGTGAATTTGTGACTAATATCCCATTCTTAGGGACAATGAGCACTTATAATCTTCAACAAAATCTTTTGCAAATGCTTGCTGATGGGATTTACTGGCTAAAAATCTTTCAAAAGTCTAGTTTACACATGATACTGTTTTATATACTTTGTGATGAAGAAAGATTTTCTAAGTCTGAAATTAGAGACAAAATTTAGAAAGTATTTGATTAATTGCTTTTGACTACATGGATATTTAAAACTACAAATATCAAAATACACACTCATAAAGGAATGCATGTATACTGAACTGCAGAGGTAGAATATTTAGGAAATATTATAAATATTATAAAATATTTAATAATAAACACCTCAGAGGATGAGGTAAATATTTTAATATACTTTGATAAAATGTTATATTTTATTAAATACAATAACAAAAATTAACAATGGCTATATTACATGAGAAAGTTCAACATTGGTTCCAGGCTGGCAGAAGCCCAGGACACCCTGAGGACAACTGCCTGGAGGTGCCCAGCTGCAGCAGCGCAGCACATACCTGCTAGGTCCGGATATATTGGGCCCATTTCTGCTGCTAAGGATCTTACGTCCCATCACTATACACAGGCAGGCCTATTGAGGCCTGCCCCTATACCTCTTAGAACCCAGGACCCAGTGACACACCCCTGCTGCTGTACTTCAACAGTCCAGCTGGCAGATTCATACCCCAAGCAAGTTCCAGATTTGTGCCCTGGAGTCTAGATCCAAAAGGTGCAGCAAAACAGGGCTCCAGACAGAAGCAGTTTTCTGGAAGAAGGTGGTCAGCAGAGGGGTTGTATCTGACCTACCTTTTGACCTACAAGGAAGAAGCACCTGGAGACCTGCCTTGCTTCCTTCCTGTTTTTTCTTTTAATAATTGTATGGTTGCTGGTTTAATTCCTAGTTCTTTGATCCATTTCTATTTAATTTTTGTGCAGGACGAGAGATAAGAATCTAATTTCAATTGTCTACATATGACTGTCCAGTGTGTCCAGGACCATTTGTTGAACAGGTTATCTCTCCTACAAGCTATGCTTTTTCCCCCTTTGTTGAATATTAGATGGTTAAAGACATGTGGGTAAGTCTCATGTCTTCTATTCTATTCCATTGTTCTTCTTGGTTAGACAGAATTAACATAATTAAAAGAGCCATTCTGCCAAAAGCAGAATCCTCTTCAACATACTAATGTCAGTCTTTACAGATTTAGAAAATTCATTTGGAATAACAAGAAATCCAGAATAGCCAAAATATTACTAAAGAAAGACAAAACAGGTAGTTTAGCAATATCAAATCTAAAATTATAATATGGAGCTATAGTAACAAAAATAGCATGGTATTGGTATCAAAATAGGCATGAAGACCAATGGCATAGAAGACTATGAGACAAATCCACAAATTCCACAAATCTTGAAACATCTGATGTTTGACAAAGGGGGTCAAAATAAAGCATGGAGGGATCTGGGAAAATGGTGGATGGCAAGCAAATTATACCCGAGCACTCTCTGTGACCTGAAAGGAAGAAACACTGGGAAAGCTACCTTCCTGCAAGGTGAGTGTATTGGAAAAGAGTCACTGATCACACTGTAGGTCAGTGGGAGATCAGTGACTTAGAGACTTGGGTGTAGCAAGTGGAAAAGGGGAACTTATTCAGATTCAGCCAGTCACCAGTGATTACTCACCCCTTAATCAATCTAGCAGTGAGAGACACTATTTTACTCAGTCAGATCTGTTCAGCCATGCAGAGACCAACTGTATCTAGAAAGCTGTATTGAACTGAAAGCAGGTCCTCTCTGTGTTTCTGCTGCAGAGAAGTGGACAGACTCCTCCCACCTAGGCACAGGTCAGACTATAACAATTTCAGACAAACAGGTAGGGAAATGGAGCAAGGAATCTAATGCAGATGTCCCCACAGTCCTGCCAGGATTCTACACTCTGCTGTGAAGGGGCACAGTGCAAATAGGAGCTCTGCTCTGTACTTAAACTGGGACAACTCTGTGGCATCTTTGTTCTGGAAGGAAGAACATTGTCCCCACTTCCAGCCCTAAGTAGCATGGGCTGCAGTCATATTGAGCATACAGGCAAGGCAGGCAGAACTTTGTATGTATGGCACATTCTTTACCGTCTCTGGATCCCCCAACAATCCCAGGGCAAATTCAGCCAGAATGAAGTTAAGCGCCTGGAGCCACTGTAACCCACAGGACAGTTAAATTGGAGATAATTGGATGCAGGAGTGAAAGAGGTGCCTGAGGGCAAACCCTTCCCCTACCCACCCCCTCCCCAAGTAGCAAGCCTGCAGACTATGAGCCAACTTACCATGATAATTGGTCAGACTTTACTGGTAATCAGCAGGGCTGCTTCAAATCCATACATCAGAGCATGAACTTCTTCTTTTTTTTTTTAATGTGTGTGTTTATTTGTAGTAAGTGTTGCTGTGGATCTGTTTCTTCTTTCCTCTTTTTTGTTTTTATTTTTTAATTTTTATTTATTATTTTTTTGCAAATAGAAATATTCTTACAGTACATGTATACTTGCCCAAGTATACTGGCTTTGTAATCACAAGACTATCTTCCTACCTCAGGTCTTTATTCACAGATGTTTGTAAGCTGAACATCAATTTGCTCCATCTGGACCTAATTGCTAATCACATCTTTCCTTCCATAGGTGATAACCAACAGTGCATCAACTACAAAAGGAACAGATTAACCAGTTCAACACTATTTATTGTGTGCTTAACTGAACATATTGTTTATTCATCATAATGGAAGGCCTTAATGGGAATCTGTTGTGAATGCCACATTCAATATTGCTTGTTTGCTTTTAGTCCAGTTGTAGTCTGATAATTAATAGTGAGTGCTATAATCAAAGATAGTTACTAATCCTACCATTCCACTCATAGGTGGTAATTAACATGGTAACAGATTCAGAAGGAACAAAGTAAATAGATTAAATATATTTATTGTCTCCATTGGCTGCTCATATTGTACTTTCTGCTTTATGTTGTGAAGTATTAGAAATTACAAAGGCCAATAATTAACCATAGATTGAGGATCCTGCTGTTAATCTCAATTTCCCAAATTGCACCCAGCCCAAGTTGCCAAAGAGTAAATATACCCACAACTTATCAACACCCCCAAGGTAAAATAACCAAAGTGAGCTCATAAGCCCCACTCCCCAGACCTGAAAATGAATAAAAAGGGAAGCAATTCTCTTCCTCAAACCCACAACTCCCCAGCCAAGGAGTCTATGGACAGGGTCCCAAATGAAAACCTAGAAAAAAATACCAATAGTATAATTATTAAAATAATCAAAGATTTGGGGATGTAGAGGTGACTCAGTGGTTACAGCACTTGCTGGCATGTGCAAGGACTTGGTTTGAACCCCAGCACCATGTACACAACATAGTGTCAAACCAATGAAAACCACTTGAAAAACTAAATAAAATTGGTTCTCTTTCTCTCTCTTAAAAAAGTAAAAAACAAAGAATTTAGAGAAGACTTAAGAAAGGAAGTAAGAGCAATCAGGATCTGAGAGACCATGTTGATGAAGAGCTAGACATTCTGAAAAGAAATGCAGCAGAGCTCTTAAAATTAAAAACATGTCAACCAAATAAAAAGCTCAATGAACCATATTAATATCAGAGTAAACTCAGAAAATAGAACTTCAACTTTTGAACAATGAACATGAAAACATGAAGATAGGCTGAGCATTCTGGCATGCCAGGAGGATTCTAGAAAAGAAACTGAGCATGAAAAGAACTTTAAAAAAGTATGGGATGAGATCAGAAAAAAATAATTTAAGAGTAATTGGGATAGGGGAGAACACAGAACAGCAAACAATGGCATAAAGAAACTTTTCAATAAGATAGCCAAAGAAAATTTCCCCCATATCAGAACCGATCCAGAAATTCAAGTTCAAGACACCTATAGGACACCGAATAGACATAACCAAATGAGAAACTCACTAAGACACATCATATACAAAATGAATAACCAAGAAATGAAGGAAAGAATTTTAAAAGCAGTAAGGGAAAAATACTAAATCACATACAGAGGCAGATCAATAAGGATTACTGTAGATTTTTTAGCTCAGGTAATAAAGACCTGAAAAGCATGGAATGATATTTTTCAAATGTGAAATAAAATAATTTTCATCCAAACATACTATACCCTACAAACTCAGATTTAAATGTAATGGGGAAACAAAACAATTTAATGATAAGAACAAATTAGCACCATACATCGACAAAAACCAGGTCTACAGAGAATACTCAAAGGCAAACTTCTATCAGAGGAGCAAGCTAACAACTCCCAAAGCCCACAAGGAACGGAAAGTCAATAGAAAAAGCACAACTCACAAAAGATATCCAAGATGGTGCAAAATGCAGCAAAAATCACAATGCCAGGGATCCAGAATCACATATTTATTCTAACACTGAACATGAATGGATTCAGTGCCTCAATCAAAAGTCAAAGACTAGCAGACTTGATTGGAAAATAAAATCCAACAGCATGCTGATTATAGAAGACACTATTCACAGCCAAAAATGGACACAGATTAAAGGTAAAAGGTTGGCAAGAAACCTGCCAGGATTATGGCCCAAGACATAACAATAGTTAGCATTTATGCCCCTAATTATAATCTTTCCAAATATGTGGAAAGAGTACTCAAGGACATTAAACTACTATTGACTTCAACAAAATAATATTGAGGAACTTTAGTAAACCACTATGAAAAATAGACAAATCATCAGAGCAAAAAATCAATAAAGATATCTCTAACCTAAACAACTCTATCAACCAATTGAACTTAACAGATATTTACAGAACATGCCATCCCAAATCAGCCGAGTTCACCTTTTTCTCAGCAGCACATGGATCCTTCTAGTACACAAAGATAATCTTAGCAAATACCAAAAAAAAAAAAATATATATAATCCAATATATTCTGTCAGACCACAATGGTATGAGCTTAGCAAGAAAAACGACATAAAGTACTTGGGGACTGAATAATACTCTTATAAATGAAGAATAGATCAAAGAGGAAACGAGAATAGAAATCAAGAAATTCTCAAAAATAAATGAGAATGACAGCACAACATATAAAAATCTCTGGGGAAGTATGAATGCATTCTTAAGAGGTAAATTTGTAGCACTCAGTGCCATCATCAAGAATCAGAAATGACACCAAATAAATAAACTCATTCTCCAACTCAAATCCCTACAAAAAGAGGAACAATCCAATCCCAAATCCAACAGAAGGCAGGAAATAACCAAGATCACAGGTGAAATCAATGAAACTGAGAACAAAAAATCAATACAAAGAACCAACAAAACAAAGAGTCGTTTTTTTGAAAAACTAAATAAAACTGACAGACCCACTAAAAGAAGAATAAAGGGAAGCAAATCAGCAAAATCAAAGATGAAAATGGAGACATCACCACTGACTGAACTGAAATCCACGGGATTTTAGAACTTATTTTGAAAAACTATACTCTTTCAAGTTTGATAATATAGTAATATAGAAGACATGGACAAATACCTAGCCACATATGATACTCCCAAATTAACATGGGAGGACATTGAAAATGTCAGGTAGTGAAATTGAAATAGCAATCAAAGGCTTTCCAAAAAAGAAAAGGCCTGGACCTGTTGGATTCTCAGCTGAGTTCTATCAGACCCTTACAGAAGAATTAACACTTCTCCTTAGTAAGATATTCCATGAAATTGAAAGGGATGTGACCTTCCCAAATACTTTTTATGTTCCAAATGTAATCCTAATACCAAAACCCAGCAAAGACACATCAACAAAAGAAATCTATAGACCAATTTTCTTAATGAACGTGGCCACAAAACTCCTTAATAAAATCCTAGCACATCCAAAAACACATCACAACCAATTGAGCTTCATTCCACAAATGCAAGGCTGGTTCAACATATGCAAATTTAAAAATGTAATTCATCCCTTAAACAGAATTAAAGATTAAAACCATATGATCATCTCAGTTGATGCAGGAAAAGCCTTCGATAAAATTCAACACCCATTTGTGCTCAAAATTCTAGACAAGATAGGGATCAAAGGACCATACATTAATTTTGTAAGAGTCATATTTTACAAACCCATAGTTGCCATTATACTTAATGTTGAAAGACTGAAAGCATTCCCACTAAATTCAGGTACAAGACAAAGATGTCCACTCTCACCACTCTTAATTAATTTAGTCCTCAAATCTCTAGTCAAAGCTATCTGACATGAGAAGGAAATCAAAGGAATTCAAATAGGAAAAAGAGGAAGTAAGCTATCTCTAATTGCCAATGACACCATCCTATATCTAGCAGACCCAAAAAGCTCTATCAGAAGATTATTAGTGCTTATAAATGAATTTAGCAAAATGGCTGGTTACAGGATCTAAATTCATAAATCAATAACTTTCCTATACTCGAGCAGCAATTCTGCCAAAGAAGAAACCTGGAAATCTGTCCCACTTACAATAACCTCAAAAAGAGTAAAATACTTGGGCATTAATCTATACAAGATCTGTATAATGAAAACTATCAAATATTTTTAAAAAATTGAAGAAGACCTGAGAAGATGGAACAACATTCCATGTTCTAAGTTGGGCAGATTCAATATAATTAAAATGGCCATTCTGACAAAAGCCCTGTACAGATTCAATGCAATCCCAATCAAGACATCAATGACATATTTATGAGTATAGAAAAAGCAACTATTGAATTAATTTGGAATAACAGGAATAATAATTTGGAATAATGAGTAAATGGGCTATGGAATTAAACAGAAACTTCTCAACAAAGGAAGTACAGAAATATAATAAATATATGAGAAAATGTTCTATATCACTAGAAATCAGAGAACTGCAAATCAAAATTTCACTGAGATTCCACCTCACTCCTGTCAGAGTGGCAAAAATGAAGAATATGAACAGTAATAGATGCTGGAGGGGTTGTGGTAAGAAAGGAACACTAACACATTTTTGATGGGACTGAAAACTTGTACAGCCACTCAGGAAAGCAGTGAGAAGACTCCTCAAAAAACTAGAGATGGAACCACCTTAGGACTGAGGATCCCATTCCTGGATATCTTCACCAAAAGAACTAGAATTGGCACACTACAGAGACACAGCTGCATCATTGTTTATAGCAGCTCAATTTCCAAAAGTTAAACTATGGAACCAACCCAGATTCCTCTCACCAAATGAATGGATTAAAATATTGTGGTATTTATACACAATAGA
The DNA here is from genome assembly GCA_004027875.1 of Aplodontia rufa. NCBI lineage: Eukaryota > Metazoa > Chordata > Mammalia > Rodentia > Aplodontiidae > Aplodontia > Aplodontia rufa. The sequence continues at coordinate 22,487 of PVKS010010380.1, read as the reverse complement.
GTTGTAGTCTGCTATTAGAATGTTATGGTATTTGCAGCCAAATGGATAGGAATGGAAAAAATTATGCTGTGAAATATCCCAAACTCAGAGACTTAAGGGCCAAATATTTTCTCTCCTATGTAGAAACTAGTGTAAAACTGATGACAGGATGATAATTAACTGAGTTTAATAAAATAATCATAGTTGAAAATTCACAAGAGCTGGGTGAACCGTACCTGTGAAGGTGGGGGAGAAGGGAGGTAGTCAAGGAGGAAAAGGAGGGACAAAGGGAGTTATCAATACAATTGGGAATAATAAACTCCCATTATAAGGCTAACTATGCACAGGCATGCAGAAAAACTCAGAAATGTCAAACATGAACATACATTTATATATTTATTTCACACTATAGTGTGATGGGACTAAAAAGAACATAATTTTGGGGAATGATGAAAGTGGCTAGATCCTGATCTAGGATCAGCCTTATCTTACTGTCTCACTTGTCAATATTCATGTATGCATGAATATGTAACAATGACTCTCTCAAATATGTAAGAATCTTTTGAACAAAAAAAAAAACCCTGCAATAGAAAAAAAATATAATGTGGAGGAATGACAGCCTATTCAACAAATGATGCTGGACAACCTGGATAGGCACTTTCTGAAAGCTGAAATTGGATCCTTAACTCTCACTTTGCACAAAAATCAAATCAAAATGGATCAAGGAAGAGCTGGAATGATGGTCCAGCAATTATGGTGATTGCCTGGCCTGCATGAGGACGTGGGTTTGAACCCCAGTAAGATATACATAATGACGTGTTGGAGCAAAGAAAGCCACATGAAAAACTAAATAAAATTGATTCTCTTTTTTTATCTCTCTTAGTGTTCCTTTATCTTAAAAAAAATAGAATAGAAATGAGTCAAGGAACGAGAAATTATACCAGCAACCATACAACTGCTAGAAGAAAAATTAGGAGCAACACTGCATAAGTTTCCTGACAAGACTCCCAAAGCAAAATAATTAAAACAAGAACTAATGAGTGTGGTGCCATTAAACTGAAAAGTTTTTGCTCAGCCAAGGAACTGGTCAAAACTGTCAAGAAAGAACCTAAAGAATTCGGATAACCATGACCAGAGGACTAATATGCAAAATTTATAAAGAACTCAAAATCTTAATATCAAAACAAACAATCCAATCAATAAATGGGACAGAGAGCTAAATAAAAACTTCTCAACAGAGGAAATCAAACAAGCTAACAAATACATGAGAAAGTGTTCTAAATCACTACTAATCAGAGAAATGTAAATGAAAACTATATTAAAATTTCACCTCATTCCAGTCAGATTGGCAAAGATGAAGGATATAAGCAATAACAGATATGGTAGGGGTTTTGGGGAGATAGGAACACTAGCACGATGTTGGTGGAACTGTTGACTGGTACAGCTGGTCCGGGAAACAGTGTGGAGACTCCTCAAAAAATTAGGGATTGATCGACTGTATGCATCATCCATCCCTCTTCTGGGTATTTTCACAGAAGAGCTAGAATCAGCACTGCAAGGATTTTGTCCTGTTATGTAGGTTCACTTTTCACACTGTTGATATTTTTCCTTTACTGTGCAGAAATTTTTAGTTTGATATAGTTCAACTTACCTACTTTTGCTTTGTTGCTTCAAGAAATATTTGTGAGGGATTGAAGCAGTGCCTCAGCAGTTAGGGCACTTGCCTGGCATCTGTGAGTATGCGGGTTCAAACCCCAGCACCATGTATAAAATAAAGTGTTGGAGCAATGACGGTCATGTGAAAAACTAAATAAAAATTGCTTCTCTCTCCCTCTCTCTCTCTCTCTTCCTCCTTCTCTCACTGTCCTTCTTTCTTTAACAAAATAAAGAAAGAAATAATTGTGAAGTCCAACATCACAAAACGTTTTGATCAATGATTTCTTAAAGAAGTTTATAGTTGCAGGTCTCGAGTTAAAATTGTTAAACCATTTGAGTTGATTTTTGTATATATGGTATATTGTACGTTCTATTCCAATTTTTTTGCACATGGTTATAACGAGTTCTTAAAGTTGCATAATGCCTCATTATTTATTTTGAATATAAATTGGACTTTCTCATACCATAACCTCAACTTGGTCTAAATTCCTCAGTAATCAATCCTGACATCTGTTCTATACAAGAAGTTGCTAGCAACCACCTCCCTATAGGCCAGTAGGATACAACTTACATGACTCAGCGCACTGTTCCACAGACCCACATGGATGGCCCTCATACTCCACAGTGATCACTTTTCAGTCATGCTGCTCTAAACCCCATATATAGTACTACCATCAGGAAAACTAGTTTGTAATAATGTCCTGGACCCCAGTAAAGGCTTTGACTCATGGGTTCCTCACTTTCTTTCCAGCTCCCACAGGCAGGTTGAATTTGCATTTCCTAAATAGCTCCCCACTTCCCATTGACTCTGTGGGTGAATTGCCTTCTTTCTGTGACCTATAACACACTACTTCTGACATTTCATATATTTATTTAGTTGCTCCCTCTATGTCTCACCTGACCACCAAAACCAAAGCACAAAGTTCCTGATCAGAACTCCCCTAGAGCATAGCAATCTTTGTTCTTCTTCTTTTTCAGTGTTTCTTTTTTTAATTTTATTCAGAAATTTATTTGTTGAACAATCAAACAAGCTTCTAACGAAATAATATAATACATATAAATTCTGAAAATTAGATTTACCCCCAAGAGCCCATAGCAATCTTGGCTATAGTAAGCTAGACACAGGTTAGAGAGCAGACATAAGTTTCTGCTAGCATGAAAAATTTTCCTGTAAATACCTGGTCATGTTGGGACACTTAGACATCAGTCCTTCACCCAGGATAAAGAAGTATCCTGTGAAAGGCACACTGGAAGCATGCAGAGTCAAATCTTCTGAAGCCTCATCAGGACAGGTATGGAATTTACAGCCACTCTTCAGAGACAGACCCCAAACCAAATTAGAAAAATCACGACACTAGTTTTCTTGGTATCATTTGTTGAAGAGACTGTCCTTTTCCCATTGTATTTTCTTGCGGATTTGTGGAAGTTCACTTACTGTACATCTGTGGATTCACTTCTGGAATATCTATTCATTTCTCCTGGTCTTTACGTTTGCTTTCATAATAGTATCATGCTACTTGTTTACTGGAGTTTGTATTATATTTTATAAAATATTTTTAAAGTGAGAGAGAGAGAAAAAAGAGCAAGAGAGAGAGAGAAAGTGAGAGAAAGAGAGAAACAATTTTTATTTGGTTTTTCATGTGGTTTTCGTTGCTTCCTTGTGTATGTAGTGCTGGGGTTTGAACTTGTATACACGCTCATACTAGGCAAGCCCTGTAACCTTTGAGACACCGTTCCAGCTGCTGAATTATATTTTAAAACCAAGAATATGTTTTTATTCATTATTCTTCTTTTTCAAGATTGCTTTGGCTATTCAAGGTAATTGGTGACTTCATATGAAAATTAAGATTATTCTTCTATTATTATAAATAGTATGCCATAGTTTGTTCAGGCTTTGATAATTAAACAGAAAATTGTTGAAGGCTCTATTCCTCATAAACAATTATCTTCTTCCTACATCAGTGCAGAATGGAATTGCTAGAAGGGCACTAATCAAATACCGAGTGCTCTGTTCTCTTAATCTGATCATCCAGATAGGCCCATCTTCTAACTGCAGTATTATCATAGAGGTAAGGATTTTGATATATAATTTTTGGAGGAACTCAAACATTCAGAAAATAGAATAATACTAGAATGTTGATAGCCATTATGTTAAATCTGCATATTTTTTGTAGTATACACAGTTTAACAATATCATATTGAATTCATGAACACAAGTGGTCCTTCCATTTATTTCTGTTTCTTTAAATTTATTCATCAGTGTTTTATAGTTTTCATTGTATAAATCATTCAATAGTTTGGTTAATATTATTCTTTTTATTTAAAGCAAGAGATAGGGACAGGGTAAAATAATAAACTTTTTTTTAGTTTTTCATCTAGCCTCTGTTTCTCCCACACTTTATTGTGTATATGGTGCTGGGATGTGAACCTGAGTCCTTACACATGCCAGGCAAGCGCTCTAACACCTGAGAAGCTGAGTCACTGCTGCACCCCCTAAGATTATTTGTAAGTATAATACATGTAATAGTTAAACATTTAAAAATAAGTTGTAGGTTAAAAATAATGGCAACATTTATTAAAAACAAACTACACAAAGGTATTTAAGGAAATAATGTCACTTGCAATATTATTAAAAAATACTTAACACATATATTCAATATTGCAATATGCATTACTAATATTAAAACATATATTCAATATTAGAACAATTCTGGAATTACTGCTGTCATTTTATTTTGTTTATCTGTATTTCCAAGTTTGTTACCATAAATATGTATTTCCTTTCAGCTTATTTATACAGATAGTTCAATTTATGGTTAAAGTACTTATCAGGTATTTTGTTTCCAGTGCTTTGTAATACTATATGATGCCTCTGGAATGAAATTAATGAACATAAACTTTTAAGAAGGTTTCAAAATGTTTGAATAGAACAAGAGGGAAGGCATTTTAATCTATGACAAATTGCTTTGCCACTTATTGAAATTTATATCAGTACTCAAACATTTTGCTAGTAAAAAGTGATTCTAAGAGCTATATTCTCTGAATTGAATGAGACATGAATATCTTATGTGCCAACCTGTATAGAGTTTTTCAATCTCATATCCTCTGAATTAGTCATGCAATTTCTACACCTGTCATCTAAATTTGCTTAGGACTTTCAAAAGAATAGGTAGTGCTGATTTTGTTATTCTCTACTTGAATTAAAGCAATATGAGTTGAATTGTAAATCTGTAGAAACCACATAGCACATGGAAAATATTTGAAACTGGATAGGTCACCTCTATGAAAATAAGTCTAAAGCACCATGTTGGAAAACACTTGTTACAGAGATTGCAGTATTCAGGACCAAATTAGCACTGATTATAATACAGTTCTCATTGTCTAAGTATTTGAGATTGATACAAAGACTAGACATGTGTTTCACATTGATATTTACAAAATTACTAATTCAAGATGCAGATTTTACTTTCTTATATATTGGTGATATTCCTCTAAAATAGGACAGGTAGTCCAGTAGAGGATGCAGTAAAGTTGTGATGCTTTTCTATATCTGTCTACAAAATAACCACAATTGTAGTGAAATAAATTTATTTCCCCCACACTGTCCATAGATCAATATATTAGGCACAGCTTTAACTTGATCCTCCACTCAGTTTCTACCCAGGTTTAAATCAAGTATTGCCCAATCTCATCTGAAGCTCTGGTCCTCTTCCAAGCTTACGTAGGTTGTTGGATGAATATGGTTCCTTGGAGTTCTAAAACTGAGAATTCTTTTTCTTTTTTTTTTTTTCACCCTGACGTTTAGCTGGATCTGACAGTCATTTTCAGAATCTAGCCATATAGACCTCTTAGAGTACAGCTGATGTAGTTCTTGAAACACAACAGGATCATGTTGCAAAAGTCTTAAACAAAACAACCCATGGAGGCAGAGAATATACAGTCCTATCAGTAACCCAGGGAGGAGAACACACATGTCTGTACCCTAATGAGTGGTGATCTTGGGGATGTTTTAGAATTCTGGTTGCCACAGCATTTAAAGGTTCTGCTACTCAAGCCACACAGTTAATAAAATGATTAGACTACTCACATACTAGGAAAAATATTTGCAGTACATATTTTACATCAGATTTGTGTACCTTATACATACAGAATACTTAGAAATCAATAATAATAAGAAAATCAGCCAATGAAAAAGAGTTGAAGAGCTGAGTTCTATAAATAACCAATAAGCACACAACAATGTGCTCTACATTATTAATCATTAGGAAAAGACAAATTAAAGCCATATTATGACACCATGATACATTCACAAAAATTTGTAAAGTTAGCATGGAGGTGCTAGCAAGTGTCAATGAGAACACAGAGCAACTTGAGCTCTCACACACACCAAAACCAAGATGCAAAGCATTGAATCACCACAAAGAAATTCTTTCCTTTATGGTCTCACTCCCACACTCTTCCCCCATGACTAACCTCCCACAACTGTTCATTTTGCCATATCATTAGTCTAAAATGTAAGTGGACTTTTATATGGGTTTTTAAAATAAATACATGTTGGTTCACTTATAGTACTTCATCCTACAATTGAACTTTGCCTGGAATCTTAGTGTTGCTGATGAAAATGGCCTATTATGCACAGTGAAGCTGAATACAAACAGAACTAGCATAGTAGTCAAAAATGAATAGTATATCACACCCACTCAAGATAAGCTAAGGAATAATTATATCCATGTCAAATATGAATTAGACTCTCATAGAAGATGAAGTATAAAATTATTTTTCCTATATGGGATTGTTTTTACAGTCACACTTTTTTTTCTTAGCATGTGTACCACAATGAAATATTTAGCTCAGTGGCAGAGCTCTTGCCTAGCACACGCAAGGCCCTGAGTTCAGTCATCAGCCCTGAGGAAAAAAAAAAAAGAAATATTCCAGAGATTATTTTAACTAATATTTCCTTTTCAAGTGACAGCAATAAGCAAAACAATTTTACTTACTGATTGTGTTCTCAGTACTTAGAACTTAGAAGGAATTAAAAAATGAAAGTAAGTAAGTGGTTTAATTGGGGAGAGTACACTGCAAATAGAGAATCATTTCACAGTTAACCAAGTTCATTGATTTTCACTTGGGTCCATTGCCAAATAATTTAATCAAAATACAATTTAACTTAATGATATACATAGATTACTAATTTTATAAATAATTATTTTTATATTGGAGCATGAGCAAACACTGCTGCTTAAAAGTAACTTCTAAAAGATTCAGGATGTAGATTAAGAATTCCTAGACAGTGTCAATATTATATAGGTAAAATGTTACTCATAGAGGAGGGAGTTACCAGATTCCTGTGTAAAATAATTTGTAATGCTTCATAGAGTTTATAGAGCATCATACCCTTATTACTAATTTGTTACATTAATCTTATTTTAACTTTCACAAAGAAAATATCATTCATAGTCAGACTCTTCAGTATTGAAGATTGTCAACTTGAGAGAGGGGAGCCATTGTTCCTAGTTTAGGTATTTGGCAACATTTTCTTCCCTTTCATCTTACTTGCTGCTCTTAAGCTAGTCTCTAAGGTGATTAAATGTGATTCCAATCTAAAAGACAAAGAGAAAATAGAAATCTTTGTCCTATATGCTTATTCATGGTTCTGTTGACTGGTTCCAAGGTTAATTTTCTACGTAAACTTTATGGGACTAAAGTATGCCCAAATAGCTGAAAAACATTTTTTCTGGGTGTGTTTTTGAGAATATTCCTGGGAGAGTTTCGCATTTATATTGGTAGACTGAGTGAAAAAGATGCTCTCATCAAGGGTGTCAGCACCATTTACTCTACCGATGGCCATAACAGAACAAAAAGATGGAGGAAGAATGTCTTTTTTTTTTTTTAAGAGAAGGAGAGAGAGAGAAGAGTATGAGTATGTCCTCTTTTCAAGAGTTAGGCCATACAACTTCTTCTGTCTTTGGGTACAAGCGTTCCTGGTTATCCAACTTTGAGAGTTACACCAGAAAATTCCTACTCTTTCCCCTCTCACTCCCATTCTCATACTTTTAGAATTACATTGAATTACACCACTGTTTCCTGGCCTTCTACTTTGCAGATGTCTTGTCTGGTTTCTGAGCTTCCTAATAACATGACCCAGTTCTTTTTCTCTTCTCTCTCTCTCTCTCTCTCTCTCATCCATGGGAATTAGCAAATTCATTCCAGCAAGTCTGAGAGAAGATGCTGGACAGTGGCTGCAACAAAGCTAGCATGTTCCTTCTTCATTTTCACAATACTCAGTTGTTCTGCACCCACACTTGGAGGTTCAGAAGCATCCAAGCAGCTTTCAAAAACTGATTATAATGAAGCTTGAGCTGTTTATAAAAACTTAGGTGTATCAGTGCCATTTGGGGGGATGCATATATATTATTTGTGTGTATTTGTGTGTATTTCTGCAGTCTGAGGATAAAGGGGAGCCAGATTTAATAAACCAAAATTAAGAGAAAGACCAATTCCTCAATCTAAGAGAAGTGATGCTTGGGAGGTCTGGATAAGGCAGACTTGAAATAAGATTCTTCTATGTTTTGAAAAGCCCTCAAGGAAAAAAAAATACTTCACAAAATAGTTTTAATGGGAAGGAAGATTATAAACTGGGTAATTATATGGAATGAGGAGAACATAGATGCCCTTGTTATTTAAAGTGCTACATAACAGGACAGGGAATATTAACTATTTTACTAAAAATTGAAGTTGGTGAAATAATTAAAGTGCATTATGACCTGGACATTTTCTGTACAGAGATATATACAAGATAACTATATAATGAAAGATTTTGTTTTGTTTGCTTTGCTGTTTTGTTGTTTGTAGAACCTAGAATTGAGTGAGATGACCTTATAAGTAATCTCAAAAGAAGAGAAAAGGGCATTGGACTTTAAATCCAGGGCAAGGACCATTCATTCATAAGATGTTCCTGGTGGTCCTGTTCTTAGGCACAAGCAGCTTCAAGAGATGGAACTATGCAGTACAAAAAAAAGTATAATCCTCAAGACTTAAATGCCAAGTCCAACCTTCAGATAACAGTGGAAAATAAGTGCTGAGAATTAGACCTGGGAATGTTCCAGTCAGAAGCTTCTCAGTAAACAGAAAATAAAGAAAAGGAAGTTAGTGTTTTTACCTAAAGCTTAATACCTGCCTCTGTGCCAATGGTGTTTTCATTTGTATAATATAACTTTTAAAGGGGCAATTTACAAATTCTGTAGTAAATGAAAATACAAATGCTTGATTGTAAAATCTTCACGCTGCTGCTGTTTGAATTACAATGACCTCATCGATATCTCGTACATGGTTATATATTCACTGCAGAAAAGCATTGAAGAGTAAATGGAGTGGTGTTTGTTAAAGCATTCAATGATGTCCCTAAATATAGCAAGTGGTCAGACCTGGATGTAGCAGATTTATATTTTTATATTAAATTACAGTAATTCATAATGCATAAAATAATTAACATCATTTTTGAATCTTAAAGATCATAGCTAATCCATATTTGTCTATTGAAAGCAAATATTATTTATAATAAATTATATGGAAAAGTCATTAAAATTCCCATTGGATATAAGACTAGAGGGAAACAACTCTCAGTAAGAAAAAAATGTATAAAAAGTCATTGAGAAAATGTAAAAAATGTATAGAAAAGGCTAAGAATTGTGAATATTAATTTAAATAGTAAAATTAGGGAAAAGTTCTGGATGTTGAGGCTAATTTCATTTTATTCAAAAGGAAGCAACCTACAGAAGAGCTTCAAGTTGTCAAGCGAAGAGCCCTGAGCTTCAGGCTCATTGACCCTGACTACAACAGGTGAAGGTGTGGTTAAGGGAATATCAATATATCTGATCATCAGTTTTCCCACAGTTGTCATGAAAAAATTTAGCTGATTTCTACCTAGAATAGTTGTTTCTACATGACTATGTTTCTTATGCTATTACTTACTTAGTAAAAGTCTTAAAATTTAATTACTTGGGATTGATAGCATAGGAAATATACATTAAGATAGAAAAAGTAACTCTATATATTATTTGAAAATTTTGTTAAACGTTTTTTTAATAACATGTAAGTCATTATCAAGAGCTCAACTTTGGTTCCTATCATTATTTTCGATAATTTGTCTTTTTATTAAGTATTGGTTAGTTGCCTAACCTAAGAATTATTCTGTGTACTAAGGATATCATAAGGAACACAATAGATACAACCCTTCACAGTATGTTCATTCTAGGGGAAATGAACAGATGCTGTTTAAAGTATGATACTTAGGGATGGAGTGGTGTTTCAGTGGTTACAGTGCTTGCCTGGCATGTGTGAGGACACAGGTTTGAACCCTAGCACCACGTACACAACAAAGTGTTGGAACAATGAAAGCCATGTGAAAAACTAAATAAAGTTGATTCCCTCTCTCTTTCTCTCTCACTGTCTCGCTCTTTAAAAAAAAATAAAGCATGATAATTTGACATTATTTCTCAATAAGCTGTGATATTACAATGATCATGTTAAGAAATGAAGATACTTAGAGTTAAATCCAGAGACATGCTACATCAGAGTTTCTTCAGATTTGGCAAAAAGGAAAACACATACATTTTTAATAGTATTGTCATTTGCTTTACTTCCTATACACAGTGAATTTCAAGAACTAGTGTAATAGGAGATACATAACACTTGTCACATCAATACTAGAACAACTGATTGTTTATCTAGGTTATAAGCTTGAGGTGGAAGATTTTGTTAAATTTTTTTAATAATTTATAAGAATGTGATGTGATGGTTTGGTTATGGAATATTCCTGAAAGGCCTGTGTGTTACAATGTTGGTCCCAGCTTGGTCTATTGGAAAGTAGTAGATCTTTTAGAGGAGACATTTAGTGGGATTTTTTCAGTTCATTAGAAACATGCCCTCAAAGATAATTGTGGACTCCTGGACTCTTCCTTTTTGTCTCATTTGATGCTGGTCATCAAGTACACAGATTTGTTACACCGCTTGCTTTGCCATAATGTGCCACCAGAGGCCCAATGCAACAGGGTCAATCAGTCATAAAACTGAAACCTCCAAAATTGTGAGCTAACATAAATGTTTTCATAAGTTTATTATTTCAGGTATTTTTTTCAGTTATAGAAAGCTAACTAACACAGTCATATTTTAAAAAAGTAAATTTGCATTTGGAAATCAGTTCCTGCAAATGTTCCCTATAACATTTAAATATGAAGAACAATTTTAGGTATTTTATGCATCTTTGTTAAATACATGTATAATAAGTAGCCACATTATGACATTGAATATCACTACAGAATGCTCATTTGACAAGAAAATGGTCTTATTTTCTAACATTAAGAATAGAAAATCAGAGCTGGAGCAGTGGTTCAGTGGTTGGAGGGCTTGCCTAGCAAGTACCAACCCCAGCACCATGTACATAACTGGGTGAACCAGATTAAAAATAAATAGAAATTGGTTCTCTCTTTCTCTCTTTAAAAATAATTAATAGATAAACAGTAAGAATTTGAGATTCCTACAAGAAGTTGAGACCTAAAAATTTTCATTTTTATATACATCCTTTATAATTATGTAACTAAAAAATTGGAGCACACAGAATCATTCCAAACCCATAAGTAAAACATACCTTGGAAACAGAATACTCCAATTACACTTAACTATGGAACTACTCAAGCAAACTGGAAGGGCCATCTCCATCTCACACACAGGAGCAGAAAATCATGCTGATGACCACAAAAAGAGGCAAAAATTAAGAAGGAAAAAATTGTTGATGAAAATACTCTCTGTAACATGAGCTTTGCAATAGATAAATGTGACCAAGAAAACCAATTCAACATTGATTGAATATTAATTTGTAAGAATTTTCAAATATGAAACAAGAGTTTAAAGAAATTTTAAAACTGTAAAACTAGAAAATGTCCATGTAAACCTGGCCTGTGTTTGGGACTCCTACCCAAAGTCTGGTTAATTCATAAAAGAATGAAATAATGATGGCAACTGCACCCCAAAGAGTAGTGCAAAACTTAGTGATAGTAATATTTACACAAAACTCTGCCAAAGACATTCTTATCCAATAATTTTATATTTATGAAGTCAGGCTTCAAACATAAACTATAGAAATATGTTATTTTTCTGTTTTATTTTTGATTGATACTTCATGATTCTATGTATTCATGGGGTACAGTATGATATTTTAATACTGTACAAATTGTGTAATTATCAAGGTAATTAGCTTGCCCATAACCTTAAACATTCATCATTTCTCTATGATGAGAAAATTCTAAATTATCACTTCCATTTATTTTGAGATATATAATGCATTATTGCAAACCACAGTCACCCTACTGTGCAAGAGAACATTAGAAAGTCATTAGGAAGAGATTTCTAATGTGCAAGAATTTTAGGAAATTTTGTACTCAGGAGCCCTTCATAAAGAATTGGCCTCTCCTTTCTCACCCTTTGTCAATCTCTCTCTCTCTTTCTCTCTCCATTCCCCAATACTTAACACAAAAATTATTTTTAGTACATCTTTGAGTAGCTTTCTCAAGGGGGTAGTAACAATTATCTCTATGTTGTGAATTCTCTCTTTCTCATTTCTGTTGAGCTGTATGTAACCAGATGCCTATTGCTTCCAAGAACAGAACAAACTCCTCTCCTTTTCCAGAGTCTCAGAAAACCCATCAGAGAAGCAGTGATCAAGACAGAACATAGAAAACAAATAGGAGACACAAGGTAAGTTGCCATTGAGGATACTAAATGCAGGGAAAATTTTAGTTTGAGAAAAAATAAGGTAAAAAAAAGAGCAAGAGAAAAAGTGATGCTGCAAAAGGAAGCATGAAATGTTTTTTGAAAGAACTGAGAGTGAGATACTTTTTTTTTTAAATTTGTAATTTTGCCCCAAAAGGTCAAAGCAATCTGCTGGCAATCACAACTTCTGCTGACATTTTGGAGGCTTCCTAGAGCCTGTATAGGTCACATACAGTAGTGCCTCAGCAGGACTCTCTTTGATGTGATGGGGTTTCTCATGCAAGGAGGAAAATCTTGAATCCAGCTACCATTAAAATATGCAATATATATTTCTGCTTTTAAAGACTGTATATATTTGTGTAAAAATTAGAATTTATATAAGTGTATACTAAAGAAAATAATAAGATATTAATACTGATTAGAAATTATATTAAAGACATGGTAAACTGTAAATAAAGTACTTTAAAATAGCATGATATTTATCAAACTAATTGGTCATTCTTTAGGGGAATACTGTTAAGTATTCTTTTCAGCATAATATTTATAAATATCTACATGACTTATAAACACATTTCTAATAAGGCACTATTTCTCTCTTTTATTATCATTCACTGATTAAAAACCCTCCAGTTATTACCATATGAGTCCTGTACAGGTAAGGACATAGTCTTCCCTATCATGAATTCTTGAGATTCCTGTCCATTATAGAGTAGAAGTCTGTTCAATTTCTAGGAACTCTATGCTATTGAAAGTTGGCAAATATTCTTGATCAGTATGTATTTCCTAAACTGCTAACTTCACATTTTGGTACATTATAATATCAATACAATATGAATTGAATAATCTAGTAGAGGAGAACAGAGAGCTCAGGGAAAGATAAATGTGAGAATTAAATAAACAATTGATTTTGTAACAAACAAATAGTGAAAGAGTACCCGAACATAGTGTTGAGGAAATTGCACTTGAGCTGTAGAGTTACCAGTTAAAAAGTGAAATCTATGTGAATTTGCAAATTACTTGTAAAATATAGAATTATTATTAAGTTAAAAATGTAGAAGACTATCTTCTTCTTTTATTTTTTGAGCAATTAATCTTTATTGGAGAATGCCTCTGTGCCACAATCAATCATATCAGAAAGACCATACAGACTGTGGAATATAGAAGAAGATCTTCATAGTGCACATCAAACATAACAATTATGATTGCTCTCTAATGTAGCAAAAAGCCAGAAGGAACTGTGGGATGTACTGGAAGACTGACTATCTTCTTGAATTTCCATACAGGAGATATTTTAAGCAAAGTATCTGAAGCACAATCCTTAAAACAAAATTGTATGAGTCTAATCACAAGAAATTAGTAATTTGCCTTTCCAGAAGGAAACCATCATCACAGTTAATAAGCAGATTGAGAACGTGATTTGAAAGTCTGAAGAAGAAATTAATAAGGATGCGCAAGGAAGACGGCCTGCTTGAACTCTAGCACCAAGTACACGAGTGTCAGAGCAACGAAAGTCACATGAAAAACTAAATAAAATTGATTCTGTCTTTCTTTCTCTCTTTCACTATCCCTTCTCTCTTAAAAAAAATTTAAAAAACAAAGAAATTAATCAGGAACCCTACATTCCAAAAAGGGACAAACAGCAATTTCTGTGAAAAAAAAAAAGGGGGGCTACAGGTATGTAGATAAAATAAAGAACAGAGAAAACCCAACGAGCTAACAGGCAAAACAGAAGTTTAAGTTCAGCAGTAAAAAGCAATACAAATTATGCATATAAAATATATCAATATTTTTAAGTAGAAATTTTATATCTAAATTATACCTCTTGATTTAATGAGATTCATAGAAATAGCTGAAGATTGTTAAAATCAGTAGAAAAATGAGCATAAAAGGAACTGAAGTTCCTTAATGAAAAGAGACTAGTAAATCCTGTCATTTTGCTGTAAATAGAGAAGATTGGCTAACTTTTCCCTCTGCATGTGAGGTCCAGAGAAAATAAGGCAAAATAAAATGAAACATCAAAGCTGGATCTGTTGCTCAGTGGTTACAGTGCTTGCCTGGCATGTATGAGGACACAGGTTCGTACTCCAGCACCACGTACATAATGAAGTGTTGGAGCAGCGAAAATCACAAGAAAACCTAAATAAAATTCTCTTTCTCTTCTCTTTCTGTCTCTTTCTCTTAAAAAAAAAAAAAAAAAAAAAAAGGAACATGTAACCCTCTGGATTAGATTGCTCCACTTCCTAACTTCTTTGCGTCTCTGGACAACTGAAACTGATGCAGAGCACAGGCATTAACTCCTTTTATGTGATAATTTATTTATTTATTATTTTATTTTGTGGGGCTAGGAGTCAAACCTAGGGTTTCATACATACTAAGCATTTGCTCTACCACTGAGTTACCTCCTCAGCCCAAATAAGTTGACCCCAAAATGATATGAACATTGAAATTTTATGGATGATAACTAAATATGAACAAAATGACATAAAATATTTTTCATGAAAAAATAAGGATGTTAAAGTTAGAGAGTTCTAAAGGAGGTAGGAATGCAAGAGCAATATAAGGTGAGACAACAGCAGCAGAAAAGTAATAATTATTTTTTCTTTTATGTTTTAAGGAACATCTGTAACTTCTCCTTAGCTGAACCTGTATTCATGGGATTGATCAGTCATGCACTTTGAACTGCTATCACTGGGAGGGAGCCTTCTTGCAAAGAAGCACAGAGGCAAATGCTTGGGTAAGAATGGAGCTATGAGTAAGATGAACAGGTCAAAAAAAAAACTACTGCAGTGTGAAGTGTGAGGGAGACATCAGGAAGTAAGGAATTCTCACAACAGAAGAATGCTCAATACTACACTGAGATGGACAACGTGCACCTTCCAGAATTCTACTGGAGCATTTGCCACAGCAACGTCAGTCCTTGATTATTTACTTGATCCAGACATTAAGAAAATATAAAATATAAATCTAAATAGATTATTCATGCTGCTGAATAATTCATTATTAAGTAGAAAATGTTAAATTTCTTCCTTCAATTTTGGTAGAATAGAAAATAGCTATGTGAATTTAATAAAATAACTATGAAAAAACTTATAGAGGAGATGAGGTTAGAACAAGATATAATGAAAATTTACCCAGTACTCCAGAAAGAGGAAATTATATGTATAAAAATATAATAAGGTAATTACCGAAGTTGTATTTTATTCAACAAATATTCCATTTAAAGCCTGATAATATTATTTCATTTAACTCATCAAATAAACCTTTAAAATTGTCAGTTTTATTCTTTTTTTAAAGAGTAAAGAAACATTAAGTCAAACACTAAGAGAACTTGGATAGCTTGGATAGGTAGTGAGTGAACAATAATTATCTATCTAAAAGTGTATATTCCATATATTCCCTGGATTTTCTTCTGGTAGAAAAAAATGCCTAATGTTTTGAAGAACTTTTAGAGTTTTTACATGGCTAGTATATACAGGAAATTATCTGTGTGAATAATTAAGAAAGATAAATTTGAGTGGCATAAAAAGGTCTTCAAAGCCCAAATACGAAGATCCTGTGTAGGACTGAGAATGAGATTTTTCTTTTCATTTGGCTTTATATTTGTCTTTTTAAAAATTTTTTGGGTAACTACTATTTGGGGATTGCTCCCTCATAATAATTCTGGAGAAGAATATATTGCTGTAACCGGGGAAGATAAGCAGTACAGAAGAGGCCAAGTTGGGAAGAGGGCACCATGGAGCAGCCCCAGAGGAGTTTCCTTCTTAAAATGGCCCTGAACTTTAGAGCTAAGAATTCTGGGTCAAGTTACATTGATAAAATAAGTCAGATGGCACTGACTGCAGAGAAGGCTTTTATTCTCTATTCTCTTTAAATTTTCTTTGTTTATAGTTTTCTTTCTGATTCTGAATGCATTTTCTGTTAGATTCTAACTTTTCAGTCACATTGTCCAGTCTTATTTAATAGTCCTTTTTTTTTTTAAAGAGAGAAGGACAGTGAGAGAGAGAGAGATAGAGAGAATTAATTTTTTATTGAGTTTTTTTGCATCTTTCATTGCTCTGACACTTAGTTGAGTATCTTGGTGCTGGGATTTGAACCCATGCACTCACTCATGCCGTGCAAGCTCCATAACCTCTGAGCTACCACTCCAGCCCCTCATTTAATAGTCCTTAACCACATTCTTTTTCCATTTAAATTTCTTCTTCTATATCCTCTCACCTCCTATCAGTCTATCTTCACCTTGGAAAGCAGATTTGATGGAAGGACAATAATCTGCAATTGTCTTTTAGGACTCCACTCTCCCCTGTTGTGAGCTATTTATAATCTCTCAACATAATTCCTTCTGCATTCTGGGAAGGAGTTTGGGACAAAAATAATAACTGTGTGTGGTAAATCACTTGCAATCTGGATTTCTCACCTCTTAAGCATTGGAAAGTCCTAAAGTTTCCTGCAGTAAGCAATTAGAAGAAATTTAAACAAATGTGATCACATAATAGAAGAATTTGTACCAGGTGAGGAAAGATGAGAAGAGAAGCTAAAATAAGAGTCTTACTGAAATAAGATTGATGGAGAATACGAACAATGACAGATGCTGGAGGGGCTGTGGGAAAAGAGGAACACTGTCACATTGCTGGTGGGACTGCAAACTGGTTAAGCCACTCTGGAAAGCAGTGTGGAGACTCCTCAAAAAACTAGGGCTGGATCCACTTTATGAACCAGCTATTCCACTTCTGGGTATTTTCCCAAAAGAGTTAGAATCAGCATATTAGAGAGATATGGCTTCATCAACATTTATAGCAGCTCAATTTACTGTAGCTAGATTATGGAACCAACATAGATGCCCCTCACTCGATGAGTGGATTTGAAAACTTTGGTACTTATATACATTGGAATACTACTCGGCTATTAGAGATAACAACACTATGGCTTTTGCAGCCAAATGGATGGATATGGAAAAATTATGTTGACTGAATTATCCCAATCTCAGAGACTCAAGGGCTGATTGTTTTCTCTCATTTGTGGAAGCTAGATTACAACTGAAAACAGTATGATAGATGGCTAAGCTAACCCACAACATATATGAATTTTTATATGAACAGGGGGAACCTTGCCTAGGAGGCTGGGACATGTAGGGAGGGGGGTTGGGAGGACGGAATATAGGGGAATCAACTCAAAGGGAAACCTCCGACCTCCATGAGAAGTCCATTCAATACAGGGGTTAATTGAGGGAAACATGGAACCATGGAGAACTCAAGGGGAGAAACCATGGAATGGTGACAGCCTTGATTTGCTATGTGAACATACATTTGTTCTTGATTGGTTGATAATGATTCTCCCTTAATTGTTAGTCTATATTTAACCAATAAAAAATAAAAAAATTAAAAAAGTGATGGATTAATTTATATCAAACATTTGTAGGCCTATTCCCATAGTTTCAATCTGGGATATTCCCCAAAGGCTATATGCTAAAGGCTTTGTCCCCAACCTGTGGTGGTGGAAAGTGGTGGAATCTCAAGAAGGTAGGGGCCTAGTGTGTGGTTGTAAGTTCGCTGCAAGCTGGACTGAGGGTAGCTGACTGCATAGTTGACCCCTGGGAAACTTGTGTGTATTGAAGTAAGCAAATTGTTCATGTCTTAACAAAATAATATTAAATTCAGCTTCATATTTTCTTTGGTACTATAGTTCAGTAACATAATGGATAATGTTTTTTAAAAAAATATTGATATGAGACAACCAATGTTTTAAAAATTGTCTATAGGAAAAATGAATTCAATTTCTGAATAATAAATTTATTAAAATAATGTCTTGAAATACAATCTACTTGTAAATTAGGGGATGCTCTTAATTTCCTATCGCATCAAAAGTATATAAAATCAAAGTCCTTCTGTTAAAGATTAAAAAGTTGGCAGCAATTCCAGGCCACTGTTTGTAAATGAATGATTTTCCTACAATAGAATCATATGGGTTGCAGACATGTCTTTGTTTTATTCCTCTTTCAATGTCTCTGATTCTCCCTTGGAAAAGTTATAGCCTACACACAAAGCAAGTGTTCTAATTTAAACTTTCATTTGGATGTATTATACATACCACATAAACATGATTCCACTTTAATTGAAACAACCACAATATTCTCATAAAATCCATAGTATGAAATTATTTCAATTTGCCATTACTGATTTCTAATGCAAGCCTTATGCAGCTGTCTAGAAACTACTACTATTATTTTGAAAACTGTCTTTTTAAATAGCTAAAATCAGGAACAAGTTGATTTAATTTATTTAAAAATAAAATATTCCATTTATAAAAAAGGATATTAATTAATTATTGCAAAGAAACCAAACTATTCATGACACAATTAGTTACAAATCTTGAAATGTAATTTAAATTATGAGAATTGATGTGTGGGAATGTTTGTTTCCCACTTTATGTTAATTTTAAGGCTTAGATTTTACACTGCACTTCTTCTATATATTTTAATTTGTTGTAGTTGTACTATGCTTTTTAATTGACAGTAACAATGAGGATGAAACTGAGAATATTGGGTTATTCTGAAAGTATTGGGAAAAGTGATAACATTTGTCTGGCACTTACTAGTGCTAACATAGATGTTAATTACTTTTTTCTATAATCTTATAAACTAGAAATGAAAACTTTATAAACTTTTGCCCTCCAAAATCTAATTATTGTAAAAATCTCTATATTATCCACTAAAGAACGTGATTTTAAAACCAAAACCCACTATGAATTGAGAAAAATAAGCTATGGAATTGTCAAGAGAGTTATGCTAGGATATTTATCATAGATCACTTAGCTTCCATGGTTTCTCTTAATTTCCTCTGCCACAGTTCAGCTAGGACCCATGCACCTATAGGGGAAAGCATGATGCCTGAGTAGAGATTCAAAGAGCTGGAAGTCAAAGAGCTGAGTCTTTTTCTCCACTAGCTTTTATTGAAGGTCACAAAGGGGAAGTTTACTAGTGGTTAATAATATGAAGGGTCATCACCAGCCTAGACAAACATTAACTCATTGCTGGCATATCGGTCTTCCATATCAGGTTCTCATGATAGGTTTGATGATACTTGCAACTGCATCTTTTCACTCATCCCTTTTGAAAGCAAGGGCATATGGAAGATTTCAAAAAAGATACAGTTGGTCACCTAAGAGTAATACATATTTGAATTATGACTATGAAATACATTCTTACAAAGAAATCACATTATTAACCTTTTGCATTGTATATTTCAAATTTTTCAAGAGAAACAGAATCAATAAGATTCTTCCAGTAAGCCAGCTGATTGCCAATTTTGGCCACATGTGAAAACATACCTTCATTGTAACACCCAGATCAATGATATATTTAATCACTGCAACATGGCGAGCTGCAAGGAGGTAGCATTTCCTGTGGCTCCGGGTCTGGATGGGAAAATCCCAGTTTATCTTCAATTTTCCAAGGTGCATTCAGGGGAATTTATATATGAACTTCTAGTACTAGTTTGTGAAGCTTTTTTAAGGAGCCGAGTCTTGGGAGATTCGCGTGGAGAAAAAAAGGGGGGGATTTTTTTCCGTCCCACCACGGACGCAGAAGGTTGCATGTGCTAACTTCCTGCCGGCGCTCACGCCATTGGCCAGCGGCCAACAGATTGTGGAGAGGGAGAAAGGATCTGTCTGCCGCGCAGGGAAAACAGTAGTTCAGCTGTTTGCTTGATGCCAACGGAGCGGCCTTCGCCGAGTGGCCAATAGAGCATGGAGAGATAAAGGGACTTTGTCCATCCTTCCAGGAACAGAAGTCCATGCCCATGCTGTGGACTGGCTGCAGGGGTGGGCTGCAAGCGGTGGCAGCTGCAGCAGTGGATCTGAGTAGTCACCGACCCCATCGCTGCTGCGATCCCGTCCCTAACTAAAACAGAAATCCACCGAGCTCACACTCTGTGGGAGGGTGAGAGCTGTGTTGGGAGGTGGCCCGCTGGGACACCCAGTGGAGCAGGGTACACGGCGGATTAGCCCGGCCACCATTCGGAGTCCCAGGACACAGTTCCATACCGCCTGCCCGCATGGGCAGGGCTGCAAGCCAACGCAGCTGTGGCAGTGGATCTGAGCAGTCACCGTTCCCATCGCTGCTGAAAGAGAGAGCCCTGAACAGGCCCAGACTCCACCCTTCTTAGGAGGTCTTCAGTTTGTGGAATAAAGGGGAGCAGTTCTCTCCTCTGCCCACTCCCCTCAGCCAGAAGGATCACTAGACAAGTTGAGTGCCCAGTCTTCTGCCACAGAAAGCAGTGCATTCATCTCCCCAGCAGAGGGAGAATAGAAATCATCCATACTCCCTACTCATTGACTCTTCTGGCTTCAGCTCCTCTGGGAGGCTAGCAAACATCAGGGCTCACCAGAACCAGTCCTCTTCAGTGGAAGCCCCTCCTAGAAATCCCAGGAGTCTGAGGATACCCCAGTCCATTGTGTGAGATCACATAGTCACAGACTAAGAGACATTCATATTAAAACCCAGAAGGACAGTGATCATCTCCTACCAAAGGTCCCAGAGACGTCCTTACTGTCTACAGTTCCAAGTTTTTATTAAGAATTTTTTATTTTTTTATTTCTTATGTTTTTTTTTCTCTCTTTTTTTTTCTTTTTCCCTTTCTTGCTTTACAATTAATACTGACTTTGGTGTTGGTGGATGTAAATATTTATCCGTGTGTAAGTATTGGTGATTGGCTTCTACTTTCTCTAAGTCTTCTTGAACCCTACTGCTATCCCTTTAACATTGGGTTTCAATCAGAAAAATATTTCATGATAGCAAAATAGACTCAGCCTCTGGTGAGTGAAGATAACCACGCTCCATACTAACCTCTTCCTCCCCTGTACTCTGGTAATCCCTAAATAAAAGCATTTTTCTCTCAGCCTCAATCAAAGTTTCTACTCTACCAGCACCCCATTTCTATCTCCTTAGTTCTAATAGAATAACCTACTCTCCCAATCCCTTGTTCACCTCCCCAATTCACCTCCTTGACTCCCTAGTCATTCCTCCTCCCCACTTTCAGTGAGACCCTACTATCTGAAGAAATAGACATGCCTCAAAACTAATACTGGCTTGCTATCATAATATATTGTGAGAGTTCTCTCAAAGAAACTCATCACAATGATGAAAATCCATAAGAAGCTCCAATTACTCCACCAAGAATAACTAGCTTGAAGTGCAAGTCATGCTCCCAGACTCAGAAAATGAAGAAAAGAGGAAATAACTCCCCTCCTCAACCCCACAGCTCTCCACCCATGGAGCCCATAGCTGGAGCCCTAGATGAAAACCAAAGATATTGTATAAGCATTATGATTAATAATGCAATGAAAGAGTTGAGAGATGAAATAAGGACAGAGATCAGAGAACAGTTTCAAGAGATGAGAGACAACTTCTACAGGTAAATAAGGGAGCAATTGCATGAGATGAAAGATCAGCTATACAAAGACATTCTGAAAAGAGATGTAGCAGAGCTAACAGGATTGAAAAACACGGTTAACCAAATCAAATCTTCACTGGAAAATACCAACACCAGATTAGACTCCACTGAAAATAGAACTTCAGCTCTTGAAGAAGGAGTATCTGACAATGAGGATAGGCTAAACAATGTAGAATTCAAAGAAGATAAGCAAGATAAACAGCTTATTTTACATAATCAGAACTTCCAAGCAATATTTGATGAGATGAGGTGTAATAATCTGAGAATCATTGGCCTGGAGGAAAACTCTGAACAGCAAACAAGAGGCTTCAAGAACCTTTTAAGTGAAATCATAAGTGAGAATTTCCCTCATTTTACCATTGATCCAGAATATCACATTCAAGATGCTTATAGAATGAATTCCAAATAGACCTAATCAATTGAGAAACTCACCAAGACATATCATATACAAAATGAATAACAGAGAAATTAAGGAGAGAATTCTAAATGCTGCTAGAGAAAGGCCCCAAATCACATTCAGAGGCATACCAATTCGGATCATTATGGATTTTTCAGAGCAAACAAAGAAGGCCAGAAGAGCTTGGAACAATATCTTCCAGGTGTTAAAAAACAACAACTTCCACTCAAAGATAATATACC